>ML779950.1:495802-546544 GCA_009831015.1 Picea engelmannii
TCTGCTCAACCATCGATGCTTACAAAAGTGGCCAAAATGCCCACATATACTTGGAACAAAACACTGGAAGCTAAATCGAGGCATTGTATTGAAGACATTACGGCTTCACATTTACTGCGTCTGCAATCTCTGGACATTCGTGAACTTCATTCAGACGCAATCGTGTTCCAGAGGCCCTCTAACTGAATTGACCAACCTGCATTCATTCCTTGGCTTTCCATTTATGGAGGCAATGATGTCCAACTACCCTCAGCTATTGTAATAACTATTTCATTGGAATCGGTGAAGGCCCTGGCCAATCTTGTGCCTACAGGACATGGAAATCTTCATACTCTGCCATTTGAATCTCGCTTGGAGAAATCATGGTAGGACTGATGAGTGACGTGGAGTGGTGAGTGAACGGTGATCGGGCAGGAAAACGATAGGGCAGATACAAGCGGCAGGATCCATGGGTGTTGAAGTGTACGAGCCAGGTGGAGGAACACAATGGCCGAAAAACTGTGGTTAGCATGATATGGAAAGAAGACGTGGCGACAAAGGACAGACGACGGATGTATGTGACGAGGCTTCGGGATTTCGGGGATCGGGGTTCGCGAGTTTGAAGAGTGCGAGTTCGTTGCCTCCGGGATCCCCGATATCTCGATATGCGACGAGCTCCTTCTCCCGGGGAATAGCCCCTACCGGCTAGATCATAACCCATAGTACCTGTCCCTGCGCGACCGTGGTCCAACTTTCCATCGGGATTTCGGCGTTTTTGAGGACACGATGTTTGTGTCCACTAGACTTGTGATTTCCCGAAACCCGATGGCTTATGGTCATTGACTTGTTGACAGTCAGCTCCTTGGTGCATAGTCTGCCACCTGTCTTCCACTATCGAAAACTATCCCCGATATCGGAAAATCGGGCATCGGGATATCGGGATTTCTGTTTCCATGTGCTCGGGACTTTTAGTTCCGCAACCCCCGACTCTGTGGGATCTCTCGCCACGTGCCTCTAGATCGGACGACCTGTATTCGGCCTTTAAAGAAAAGAGACTTCTCTGCTACTAAATGTCGAGTAGATGGGCAACTCCGACACCCCGATGACCGTTGATTTTCTTTGCGGACGGATCTCATCCGTCAATAGCAAGACTTAGCACGCTCGCTGGATTTGATACTTGGAGGAAAACAAGAATTCTCCCGAGCTGCGCTTGAGCACTGCGTGCAACTTGCAGACCCGCGTGCTTCTCGAACCAGGGACAAGATTTATCGTTAAAAAATTATTAATTAATTACTTAATTAATGATTAAGTTATTATTAACAAGTCTAACATAAATCTAACTATACTAAATTTAATTATTAACATTATTAACCTATTGATTTTTCTTTAAATCTAAGTTTGTTTATTCGTGCAGGGATGAGTGATGGGCGTGATGAGTTGAAGGATGAGGGAATGAAGGGCGCAACAAGGTGATGAAGGATTGGGGAGGGTGATGAAGGATCAGGCGAAACTGGTGGAGGGGAAAATGGAATCAATAGAGGCAGATGTCTTCATCATGGGAGCAATGCCAAATCAACAACCGAAGAATCGAGTTACCTATGATTATAGGTCCCCAACATAGGATCCACCTGGAGATGGAAACTCTTTTAGGAGGTGTCAAGAACCACTGAAATATGAACATGCATACCGATGCTTTATTCGTTAGGTTGATCCCCAAAATCTTATTCTACAACTTGTACATGTGTTGATATTTCAATTGAGACCACATCCAAATGAAACTGCTGAAAAAGAGATGCTTGGAATGTTGATCTTATTCATACTCTCCTACCTACCCTATAATGTTAAAAATCATGCTAAATCAAATAATACAAAAATGCCAATGAATCCAATCAAGTAGCTGCTGAGACCAGAGGGCTTCTTGACTACTTGTTAGCACAGTAAAAAAGGCATCTTGACCTTTTGCCCATAGATTCAAAACTACAAAGTGTAAAGGCCACTACTGAAAACATGATTGATCTTTACAACGGAGACCCCGACAATCTTAAAGAACAAAAGTAATGCCAGAGATAGATTGGGGCTCTGCAGTGAAAACTTTCTCCATATAGGTGACTATAGGATCAAGGTATAAATGACCTGTTCCATGATTTTTAGATTCAACCAAGTGAGTAACATGCTCTGGCACTATATCTATGTTATTTTCATTCTCATGCAATGGATGATATGGCTGCAACTTTTCTGATGTGTTCTGAAATGATACTTCTGCTAACATACCCCTATAGTTGACTGTTTGATCATATCCATATCATAACATCTTTTCAGCCTATAGTTGGATGATGGAAAATGGCTTTGACAACACAATTCATCCAACACATCAGCTATAGGGTCATAAAATATTTTAGATGACTGTAGAATTTCCGCTGGCATTTCATGGCTTACATTGTGATCCTCAACCAAAATCTTACCAAGATTCTCTCTAAAAATATGAAAAGAATTAAAGCATAAAGGTGGTGAATCAAAATGGACTAGCTCATCCCCTGTCTCAAGCTTTGGGATTGCATCTGAGATTTGGCCCTCAAAAAGATTCAAGGGATCTACTTCTGGATCGGCTTTCATATCATCCTTGTTCTCCTCAACTATTGCATTAGAACATTCCTCTTTCTTACTATTTACAGTCTTCTTCCAATGTTTCCTTGGGAGTGAGGCAAAACATAGGGGTAGGCAGTTTGCATTTTCCTAAATTTTTTTTGCACTTTCCTCCTTCAAAATTTGAAATGAATTATAATCTGATGGTACATAATTACATTCCACTGATTCAAATCTTGTTTCGAGTTATGGACTTACATATGGACTTTGAAAATCAAGGGAAATTAGTGACTGTGATTTTGGGTCTAAAACAGATCCCATGTCGTTAATGACATCCTCTATTGACTCACCATAATTTTTTTTGTCTTTGCTATTTACAACTTGCCTAGAGTTTCTTTTCAGGAATTGAAAATATGAGAAATATAAGGGAAGAGTGTTTCCACTTACTCTGATATTTTTTTCACTTTGATCATTGCTATCATAATTTCCATGTGTAGATTGATTGTCATATCTGAGCTGTAACTGATCTTAATCCTGCCAATGACATGATGTTGATTTCTTTGAACAATCCACATCTATTTCGGCCTCATGCTCATCATCATACTGATCACAGTTGGGTAGATTATCCAAGTAAGGAATGTCATCAAACATGCACATCATATCAGCTGGTTGTTCCTCTGTAAGTTGAGATGGAGCTTCATCTTTGACTACGTCATGAATTGAATACATGAAAGAATCATTATCCAAACCATGGTACCAAGGGTGAGCTGCAAAATGTTTGGGAACAATGACCTTTTCGTTCTCTGAAATAAATGGAACATGATGTCTTTGAACACCAAGTTTTTCTCTTATGCTAATCTTCTACATCATCTCTTCCATGGTGTTGGCCAGAATGTCCAGTTTAGCTTCTGAAGATTTCAACTGCTCTATTTCTTTGTTCTTTACCTTTGACCTTTTTATCAACAAGTTGGCCTCCACATCAACTGCAATGTTCTGCATTTCTTTGAGAGTTGCAGTGTTCCTTTCTCTTAATTGGAATGCCATTTCAGGATCGAAGGCATCTGGGAAATTCAAGTGAGCTGATCCTTGGGGTGGCCTTATGTCAAGAGGCATTGCATGATATACCTTATTGAACCTTGCTGAAAACTATTGTACTATTTCCCCTGGATGTCTTTTCAAGTGGTCATATTCTTCTAGGATGAGAAAAAAAATTCTCATGATCACCCACCTATCTGAGAAAACTTGCATGAACTGATGAAAATTTCTGATGCTTGCAGCGGGGAGGTTTTTAAACCAATTTTTAACTTTGGCTCACAAAGACAAGGCAAACATCCTGATATAGACATCGTCATATTCAACCTCATAAAGGTCAAGAAAATCTTCAAACCTCTGGATGTGTTTTTCAGCAGTAATATTGGCATTCTCTCCATCAAACCTGGGCAGATTATTGGTGTAATTTGCAGGGAGGTCATGGAGGATAGGAGGATAATCTAGGGGATTTTATCTGTCTAGGATTTTGGTAGGTACAAGAGGTGAAGCAAGAGGCTTACAACCATCTAGAGGTTTAGTAAGAGTAGGAGATAAAGCAAGAGGCTTATGTCTCACTAGGATTTCTACAGGTGCATCTGGGATGTGCACAAGTGTATGAGTATGTACATAATCTACAATTTGGGGTTTATTCTCTTGAGGCTCTTCAATGAGAAGGTGGTCAATGCAATCTTTAGTAATGTACTTTTGATCAGGTTTAGGATAAGGTAGAACATAATTACATATAAAACCAAAGATGTCTTGAATGCAATTTAAGTTTGAATTCCTGATCTTTCCAGTTTGTTGTGCCATGTTTCAGGTTCTTCCTCTAGTGGAGTCTTCGAATCAGAACCGATCTGGAGCTGGTTGGAGTTGCCAGGTAAATGATTTCAGCCTTCTTGTGTCTCGTCACTATCCACCATCAGTGATCATATCTGGAACTTTGAAGTGTACTACTAGGGAAAGTCCCCAGTATGGTCGCGATTTTGTTATCACTCTATAATTTTCCCTAGGTTGTGTACCCATTCATAGAGGCAACATCAAAACCACTTCGATTCAAGGATCTATCCCTCCGAGACTCAGAGAGGGATCTCTCTATTTCATATAGATTTGTTTGAATATGATATTAGGCTAGCTATTGGGTTCAGAGTTTGTATTTTTTAATTGTTTTGGTTGGAGTAGGAGAGAAGGGCCATTGGGAAATGGAGTCACAATCCGAGATTTAATAAAAAAAAAATCCTATAGACAGCCTTACAGGGCAAGGTAGGAAAATTACTGGATCTGGTTAAATTTAGTGAAATGAAAGAGGAGGAAAAAGAAATGATCAATTTAGCAACAGAGCAATGAAGAATTCTGCCACTGAATATCAGAAGAAAAAAATAATATTATCCACAGCTAGCAACATAGTGTATATTTCAACAAATTATTCTCATAAACTTCTGCCATATAATAAGGAAAGAAAACATATGGAAACATAGAAAGAAATTTACAGGAGGAGCACTTCACCAATATATTTGACACGGGAATCATGTAACCGTTGCGACTGTATTATTGAATTGATGAAACTACAGATGGCTCTGTGAGCTCTGATACAAGATTTAAATCATGGTCCTTGACTAATCAAACTCTTCTTACACATTTGAATCACTGCAATTTATAAAACAAACTCTCCCCAGGCTTAGGAGGTCGGATTCAACCACCTCGACCAAGAATAGAAAAAAATCCCCAAAAATTTGGGGCTGCAAATTTGGTCAAATCTGTTGAAAATAGGGGTATGCTCAGACGATTGTTTCTCCAAATCGGTGACACCTCGGAAAAAACTGAGGGATTTTATTGTGGATGGGTATGTTATGGATAAAAAGCTCCTTCATTTTCTCCAAATTCGCCTCCATCTCGCCGAAATAGGTCCCACAAAATCATGACTGTAACAGAAAAATGAAAAACTGGAAGACTGGGGCTCAAATATGGCTTTGATTCTCCCTGCAAATGGTACCTTTGCAAAAACCTCTTTCAGAAGATTTTTTTGTTATTCAGTCCATGTTGAACAAAAACCTCTTTCGTTTTTTTAAAATTCGTCTCCGTTTACCCATAATCTTCTTTGAAAGACAAGGTATAAAAAAAACAAAAAACGTGTGGTTTTGAAAAATTGGGGGAAAATGGTTTTTTGGGGAAAGGTGCTATTCTGGACCCCCCTGAGGTGGTAACTGGTTTTTTTTTTTTTTTTTTTTTTTTTTGGGGGGGGGTCCACTAGATTGTGGATCTTCCAAGTGTCATGTGTGGTTTTGAATATCGGATCCTCCCCTCTCATTAAAGTTCGAATGGCAAGGGGGGTCCAGAATTTTTTATGTCCGTTGATTTTTTTTACTTGGGATAAGTGCATAAGGTGCACTTTTATTTTATATTTAATTTTTTGTTTTTTTTATTTATTTTATTTTTAGTTTTATTTAGTATTTGTGTTTTGTATTTATTTAATATATGTCTTTATTATTATATTGGTTTTAGTATTGCAGAGGAGTTCCGCAATACTAAAACTAATCTTTTTTGTTGTTTTGTTGACTTTATAAAATCTTTTGACATGGTTCCTAGGAAAAACCTTCGGAATAGGTTGGAATAGATAAAAGTGCTTCTCGAGTTGAGGGCTGCTGCAATAAGGATGTATGAGAACGTTACTACTAAGTTTAAAAACACTGAGGGCTGGTCAAAAAAGATGAACTGCAATATCGGAGTCAAACAAGGTTGTCCCTTATCCCATACCCTTTTTGGCATATACATTGATAAGTTAGAAGAATGCTTGGAAAAAGAAGGTTATGTCGGCCCTACTCTCACTGGTATAGTCATAAATCTTCTTATTTATGCTGATGAAATCGTTCTTATGGAAAGGAGTCCTTGTGATCTTGAAAACCAACTAAGAACCCTCAAGGATTTTTGCTCCAATATGGGTATGACTGTTAATACAGATAAGACTAAGGTCATGATTATTAAATCCAATAAGATCCCTTATGATACCTTTGTATATGACAACAACAACTTGGAGGAAGTGACTTCATACAAATATCTTGAAATTGATATTCACCACAAGCTCAATTGGAATTATAGCATTGAGAAAAAGATTATTGGGGGATGGAAAGCTTATTATGGGCTTGAAAACAATTGTAAATTAGCCGATCTTTGGAGTTGGGATAAGAAGAAACTCCTCTTTGATACTCTTGTTATACCTGTTATTCTTTATGGTTGTGAAGTCTGGGGCTATAGTATCTCTCGTGAATCTTGGACAAATATAGAGAAAATACAAAATAATTTTATAACCTATAATCTCAAAATTAAAGGAAATATGCCCTATCAAATATAAGAACAAGTTAAACAACATGGAAGACAATAAGATACCTAAAATTGCTTCAAAATCAAGTCATAACCACCATCGACTCAAGCGAGGATGGCATAAATCCGCCTGATCTTGGCTAAACTATTGGGGAATCATGGATGAAACCATTTTGCAGAATAAAGATACTATTGAAAAAAACATCAAATAAAAATTTAAGGAAAAAATGTGGTGTGATAAAGAGTTAGAGGAAAAAGGAAAATTAATGTATTATAAAGATGTAATCAATCCTAATCTAGAAGATCAAAATTATCTATCTGTTTTGCCAAGTGTAAAGAAAAAAAAATAATTGCTAAGATAAGAACAAATTCTCACGAACTCCATAGTGAAATTGGGTGTTGTTCAATTCCTAAAACGCCATGGGATGAAAGAGTATGTCACCTTTGTGACACTAAGAAGGTTGAAGATGAAAAACACTTTCTCTTAGATTGTCCAGCCTATACCCATATTAGATCTCATTTTCAAAATATTGATCACACTACCAACCTTCCTAACCTCTTAACTCAACAAAAGTATGGTGATCTTGGAAATCTTCTCTTAATGCTTTTCGAGCACAGAAACAAAATTTTGAAGAATCACAAGTAATCACTTACCCTCTTAAGGTTCGATAGACCAATTAGGTCTTAGTGGACGTTAATGATCATCATCATCATTACATTTGTTTTATTTACTCTTCATTTTATTTTTGGTTTTATTTTAATATTTTGTTTTTTAGACTTAGGATAATTAGTATTTTTCTTTGTTTTTATTATTTTTAATTTAGTTAATGTTTTGTTTTGTTTTAGTTTATTTTTTGTTTTCTATATTTTATTGTTAATACTACTATATTGTTTTTACTTTTTGAATAATGTTTATTCTAACAAACTAACCTAGTTATTAACAACTAACTTAAATATTAATCATTAATTAATTAATTAATGATTAAGTTATTATTAACAAGTCTGGCATAAATCTAACTATACTAAATTTAATTATTAACATTATTAACCTATTGATTTTTTTTTAACCTAAGTTTGTTTATTCATACAAGGATGAGTGATGGGCGTGATGAGTTGAAGGATGAGGGAATAAAGGGTGCAACAAGGTGACGAAGGATCGGGCAGGGTGATGAAGGATCACGTGAAACAGATGGAGGGGAAATTGGAATCAACCGAGCCATATGTCTTCATCATGGAAGCAACACCAAAACAACAACCGAAGAATCGAGTTACCTATGATTATAGGTCCCGAACAAAATGGACCTAGATGATGTTTGGAAAACAACGTTCAAGGCCAAATTTGGTCTTTTTGAGTGGAAAGTCATGCCTTTCGGCGTCACCAACACCCCAACCACTTTCATGAGGCTCATCAATTACATCTTCAGAGCACATTTGGTTCGATGCATGGTCATATACTTAGATGAAATTCTCATTTTCAGTTGGACATGGGACACTCACATGCAACATGTCCAACAAGTTCTTCAAATTCTCCAAGAACACAAGTTGCAAGTGAAAGAGAAGAAGTCATATTTTGGTCAGACTTCAGTTCCCTATCTTGTCTTTGTGGTCAGCTCATAGGGTATTCAACCAGATCTAGCCCACACCCAAGCATTGAAGCAATGGCCTCTACCTTCTTTAGCTAAGGAGTTGAAAATCTTTCTGGGTGGTATCGATTTCTATCGTAAGTTCATTCCCTCTTTTTCAAATCTTGCTCGACCTTTGCATTAGCTCTCAAATACTTCTTCTACATTCATTTGAACCAAAGAAGACACTAGTCATTTTGCTCAGCTCAAAGATGCCCTCTGCTCATCCCATGTGTTACATCTTCCAGACCTCTCCCAACCCTTTGAGATTGAGTCTGATGCCTCACAATATGATATTGGTGCCATACTTAAACAAAGAGGACACCCCATTGCTTACCATTTTGAAACCCTGTATGAGGCAAATAAAAATTATAGTACCTATGAAAAGGAATTTTATAGTCTAGTTCAAGCGCTCAAACAATGGAGGCATTACTTGTTGGATAAAGAAACCATTCCGCATACCGACCATCACCCTTTGATTTTCGTAAACTCTAAATCAAATATTCAGGAACAAAGGGCCCTTAAATAGGCCTCCTACATTCATCAATTTCAATTAGTCATCATATATAAGAAAGACACTTCTAATAAGATGGTTGATTTCCTAAGTCGACCTCCCAATCAAGTTCTTTCCATTCTAGAAGTGTGTTGTGCTACTTATGACACATGGAAAGATAAATATGCTACTGACCCCAACTTTTGAGGGATTTGGGAAGCTTTGCAAAGTCCCACAATGATCAATCAGACCCTCTTCCTAGACTACACTATTCAGAATGGGTTTTTATACAAGTTGAATTTGCTATGCGTTCCACACTCAAAATATTGCCTCTTTCTCATCAGGGAGGCGCATGCTTCAGCCTATGCATAGAACTTTGGGACCACAAATACCATCCAACATCTGCAATGCCATTTTCATTGGCCTTCCATGTAGCTTCAAGTTGAAACATTTATCATAGCTTGTGTATTATGCTCACAATCCAAGCCATCCAACCAGAAGCATGGGTTGTATCAACCACTGTTTCTTCCTTCTCAGCCTTGGGAGTCAATCTTAATGGACTTCCTTAGTGGGCTTCCAACAACCCAAAAGAAACATGATGCAATTTGGGTAGTGGTATGTTGCTTCAACAAAATGTCACTTTTTATCCCATGCACGAAGACTACTACAACAGTGCAAACAACAAAACTCTACTTCTGACATGTCTGGCCTCATTTTGGCCTCCCAAGAACTATCATCTCAAAAAGGGATTCTCGCTTCCTCAGTACATTTTGGAAGACCATATGGGTGCTATTGGGGTGAAACCTCAAGTTTTCTACTACATTCCATCCTCAAAGGAATGGCCAAATAGAGGTTGTCAATAGAGTCTTGGTTCATTCTCTTCAAACTCACTTTGGGCGAAGAAAACAATGGGACAATTACTTGCACATTCTCTAGCATAGCTACAACAAGGCAACACATTCTTCTACAGGATTTAAACCTTTTGAAGTCTGATTGAGCTTCCAACCAGTATCTCCAACCGAGCTCCCACTCACTTGGGCTCCTCAAGTTACCTTCCATCAAGAACAGGAACAAATTTCAGCTCAACGATTTCTCCAACAAATTGTACAATGCTACAATGCAGTCACATCAGCACTCAAAGCAACCCAATATCATGCTAAGCAACACCATGAAAAACAACGAACCTTCATGTCATTTCAACTAGGGGATCAAGTCTGGTTACACTTGGATAAGAAGCACTTGAAAGGCCATCATCACAAGCTTCTCCCTATCAGATATGGTCCGTATACAATACTCGAAAAGATTGGAGAAAATGCATATAGGTTGGATCTGCCACCACAACTGGGAATCCACAATGTCATTAATGTAAATAACTTAAAGTTGTTTGAGCCTTCCCTCTTGGAATAATCAGTCACCATCACTCATCCAGTGGACAAAATTCCCGATTTCCAACTCCCCTTGGCCAAAGACATGATACTGGACACTCGAAGTCGCTCTACAAGACACCATACTTACACTTCATATTTGGTCGCCCGCCAAGGCCAAAATCCATCTCAGGCAAAGTGGATCACAATTGATGTATTGCACAACAAGTTTCCGCATATTCTCATGGAAGCTGGGATGCTTCCAGATCTAAATAGGGAGGAATTGGGCCAAGGAGTCCACCTAGGGGAACGCCCACCTTGGGTGCACAAGTCAATCACCTAGGTGCTACACTTCTTCACATTTTGATGATGAATTAAATATATGTAAAATAAAATATTCCCTTAGTATATAAGGTGAACCGGGACTAAAATAAAGCATTCTTACCTTTCTCTTGAAGCTATGTGTCTTGGTTGTTTTATTTTTTGAGTTTTTCATTTTACATTTACAACAATTTCATTTTTAGGGTTTTCTGAAGAATAACCAGTGCACCTTCCTTCATGGCTTCCTCCTGGTGACTCCATTTTCCATGCTTACACCTCTGAGAGAAATATTATTCCCTTATCTAGCCACTCTCTCAGGGAGAAAATCGTTTCCTTTGAGTTTTTTTGAGGTGCCAAAAGGGAGGGCACACCAACTAGGGTTTGCGCCCTTGCTAGTTTCTTCTTTGTGGGAATGAAGTGAGTGCACCCTCTTCCATCGCTGGACTGTGCTTCTCCCATTGATCCCTGGAGGTCACTCTGAGATCACCAAAGCCTCTTGGCCACTCTCAGATCATCCCAGTTCAAATTCCCATATGCTTGGTCACCCAAATTAATGGTGCACCCATGTTTAGATTTGCACCCCTTTGGAGAGTTTTTGGTTAGAGAGCTAGGCTATGGCTTGCGTGGTAACCTTCTCCTGTAGATCGCCTTCTTGGGAATATCACATATATTCAGGTTTAGGCCACTTCATTTGACCATTGCAAATGTTTAGATATTGAGAACTGCAAATCTTGATTATCTCAGTACCATATAAATTCTCGATTAAGTATTTCAAATTTATGGGCCACCAGGAAGGGTACGGCCCTTCCTTGGCCACTCATTATGAAGAGGGTGCTTTGTAATTTATTATTAGTATTGTATTTTCTTCGGAAAACTTTATTGTAAACTATTAATAAAGAGAAGGTTAAAGTTCTCCTTGTTTATGAAAGGCTCACCTCTCTCTCATAATAGGGTTGATGGTTAATTTTTTCTCTAAGCTATTCATCTCTTATTTGTTTATACTATGTTTTCCTCTGTTAACATCTTTTCTTAGTTTACATATTAAATGTATGTTGGATTTTCATATTTGCATGCAGATCAATTGGTATCAGAGTGGATATCTCAATAATATTATGCTCAACATCAAGGATTAGAGGAGAAGCCATCCACCATTTTCAGATTTTTTTTTTAATTCATGGGCGATGATATCTCAACACCCTACTCAATGTTTCCATGGCATGTGATCACAAAACTTTCACTTGTCAAGGACCTGCAAAGACAAACAATTAAACCTTCAAAGGGTCCACAAGTCACAATATAATTCTAAGTAAGATATTTCTAATAAAGGAACCACCTGAACATGTGCATCAAACACCCCTTTTCAGAATAAAGAAATTATCAAAGACCTCATACAATTTGCGAAATTTAGATAGGGGAGGGGTGTCATAATGCCCTATTGGGTGAACCAATTCCTCAAGCAGGGGATGCTTCCAAGGACAATCTTTTCTAGGTTATATAGTGAATGTGAGGTGAATGGGGTTAGACTTTTGGGTATTGGGTTTCATGACATACAAGGGCTCGTGTTGTCTCATTTATGGGTGCCTTTGTTGAGGGCTAGCCACATCCTTTTCCTCTTCTTTTTTATTAAAGAATATTTTTCCAGTCCTTTTATTAGCCATTTATTTTGCATGTGTCACCAAGTTAAAGAGAATAAGGGGAACTATAAAGGAAATTCATAGTCCACATATTCTCTACCTTTGTTTGCATTCCTTTCTAGGTTGAAGAGAATAAGGGGCACTAAAAATAAAGTGCATATAGCATAAAATATCTACCTTGGAAACTGTTATTAATTAATTATTTATTTATTTTATGGATCCCTTACTTTTTTGAGATGTGTTTCATTTCTCTCGGGATCCCAGGGAAATCTTTTATTGTGTGATATTTTTGTTAGAAAACCTCCAAGCCTAGTGGCCCCTTCTTCCCATGAAGTGAGGTACATGCCCTTCTTGGGTCAATAAGAACAAAAACCTAAAAGATGGGGAAGAGGAAGGGAAGAAGTGATGGAAGGTGGAAAGTGTGAGAGGGAATGGTATTATAAGCCTTCAACGAGACCCCCTGGTACAAACCTTTTCCATAAGGGTGGCCACATACTGGGAAACCATGATACTCACCAAGGTGAAATATGGAAAAATGGCATAATTTCCAAGATAATGTTTTTAAAATAAAGAAAGGATCCTTTGCAACATGTTGAAATTCTTCAAATATTAAAATGACACTTACCACGATACCGTACTTGTTACCTCATGAAGCAATAACTCTTGTCCCCTATGAGACAATATGGGTATGTTGAATGTTTCTTCCATCGATAAGATGGTGATTTCTGTTATGGTCGGGCCACTTCATGTTCATATGCCTCTCCATAGTCCATTTCTTTAACTTGAGTTCCTCGAGACATAATTTCCTTAGTTATTCCTAGAAATGGGGGATAACATGTGGCTCCTACTTGGGGACATGTACTCGTCGTAGAGTGCACAAAAACCTTGTCATATCATGGTAAAACTTGTGAAAACACATATCAAAACAAAAAAAATGTTGGATATCGAGGGTGGCTCACTCACCCTTTTTCCATATGATAAAAAATCCAAAATTTCAACTAGTCTTTAAAATAAAATTTTGCATTTGTTTCAAAAATTTATAAACTAGCATGTAACATGATGAAAGAAAATGATGTAAAGTGAGTATGAGATAATTCAAGTAGAGAAAAATGAAAAATGAGATATTACATGAAAATGTAAGAAAATGGAACTAAACTATTATGAATAAGCAAATGCAAGTGCAAGGGAAAGCAAATGACCTACCTACTTACCTAAGCCTTGGGCTTGAAGAGGTTAGGTTCCTTTGATGTAGGGTTGAAAAAGAGACTAATCAATTGGTAATGACATGTTTCTCCCATCCATGGAAGACAAGTAGTAATTTACTTTCTCTGACTTCTTCTTGACGATGTAAGGGCCAATCCATAAAACCTCATTCCTTTCATCATACTTGGGCTATCCTCTCTTCTTATCCCACATGAGTTCAAGGATCCCTTCACTGAAGTTAATATAAGTTATGTTTTTAATGTAAGGCTATGAAGGAAACCTCTCTCTTTATATTTCCTAGATTCATATTTCTTGGGTATTTTGATGGATCCTCATTTTTTCCTTGGAATTTTGCAAGATTTTCTTTGTATTTGTTCGTCCTCATAAGTAGTGCATCTATGCAATATTCTTGTGTAAAGGGAAAGTATCTAGGATCATATTCAATGATCTTTCAAGGCACATCAAGATCACAATCATTGTGATAATCAGGGTGGTTAAGATCCATCACATGCTTCTTGACTACCTACTAACTATAAAAAAATTCAAAAGTTCCATCCCCCATGGGAATATGTGTATGTGTGAGATCCATGTTGAGGAAACCTCCGAGGGTGGCCTCCCAAATTCTTTGGTAAAATCATGCCCCAAGCATCTAGAACATCAATCACCACTATGTTCATAATAAGGCTGATATGAGGGAAATCATGTAAATATACCTCTGCATCTTCTATATTCTCATACACTTTCATATTATTTGAATAAATGCCACACCCATATGGGAGGGTTGTCTTCAAACCAATTTGATTCGTGAAATTCAAAGACATCACATTTGTTGAAGCCCCAGAATAAAACATATAGTTATCCAATCGGAGACCATTCACTCCAAAAGAAAGATAGAAAGGAGGGTTATATTCCCTTTGTTGTCCATGATACATGGTGTTCAAAATAATGGAAGGATATTTTGTCTCATACGGTACCTTCAAATCCTTCATAACTTCTCTTCTTACACATGGTATTTTGCACATCTCAACCACAAGAACTTACATATTCATCTTCCAAATCATGGCCGAGACTTATATATTCAATTGAATTTCTTCATTGGATGGTATGGGTTTTTGGAGAAGGGTGTGCATCGATGGTGGAGGAGGTGGAGGCACTTCTTTTATTGGCTGAGGTGGATCATCTTTCACTTGCAATGGAGCGACTTGAGCTTGCGGTGGAATAAATAGAGCTCTATTTCTTCTTGCATCTATCAAAATTTCTTTCTTCCTCAACTCATTCTTGATATTCTCGTCTAGTTGATTTAGTTCTTTGAGTTGCCCCTTTCTAGCACCCCTTTTTCCGACCTCCTCAAGTTTCTTTGGTGTAATTTTCACATGCTCATCTTCTTGAAGAAAACATATTGTATCAATGAAGTTCATTTGGTTTACAGAACCTGAACCATATTCCTTTGTTCGTATTGGGCACATATCTTTTGAATGTGCTTCATTGCATGGAAAACACCATGAAAATTCTTTTGTATTTACCATTTCAACTAGATTCAAAGTTTTAGGAGAATTTACTCCTCATTAAGGCATCTCCTTCCATCCTGGGTTTGGTTTTTTGAAAACTTCAGGACTTGGAGTAGATTGGTTTCTCTCCAAACGTGTCAACATGTTCATAATTTGATTCCAACTTTGGACAAATTGAGTATTCAATTGATCAAGCTTCTGAACTAGGAGAGTGATAGGGTCTAGTGTAATACTTTTTGTAGTCTTTTTAGTTGTTTCTACCTTGGTATGAGGAACCTAAAAGGGATCATTTTGAGTTCAGGATATTTTCCTCCATCTGTGCACTATATTATTTGGCCTTTTCCAAAGTGTCCGATGATTTATCCTTGAGGATAAACCCAAATTGTCCTTCAAATACATTCATGTAGAGGACATGAATGGATGCTACTGGTGGATGTAAATTGGATAGGATCTAATAATAAAATTTATCAAATCTAGTATCAAACTCCTTTACTGTTTCATTTTCCTTCTTCTTGATTTGATTGAACTACCCTAATAGAATTCCACAGTCTTTCTTTGTTGACCATATACTTGTAAGTAATTTAGAAAAATCATCATAAGATGCCAGATGATTATCATGTAGTCTTATGAACCATCTATGGGAATATTCATCAAGAGACATGGCTAATAGCCTCATCGTAATCTCTTCATGTTCCAAACCTTGATTTAGAAATGACACACCTACTGTGTATAGGTGGTCTTCTGGCATAACCACATTATTTTCAGTGAATTTTGGAAACCATTTTTGAGTCTCTTTGGGCATAGTATTGAGGTACCTAGCTATGGAGGCCAAGTTCAATGTGTTGAAAATTTTTCTAGACCAAGTGTGAGCCAGTGTATTGATGTGAAGGAAACCCTAGAACAAGGTTTTGACAATAGGGGAGTTATGAGGACGTACTCTTCGGTAAACCTTGGAAGGCTTGAATTTTCTTGGGGTAAGGGATGGTGGGTTCTTGGATAGTGGAGTCACCAGATGAGATTTATGAAGGACTCATCAATAATGGAAAAGAAACTTTCCTCAAATGGAGTCGCCAAGAAAGTTATGGGTAAATTATTTTTTATCAATGATTTCCAAAGTGTCATTAGAGATCGAAAGATCATTCAAAATCCTCCCTGACAATAGTGTCAAAATGTTATCTCAAAATATATAGCTTGGGAAAATCACAAGAGTAACTACAGGAATTGTGAAAACTACAGGAGTAACTACCCACTATCACCTGATATAGACACTCCCCTCGCTTTAGTGATGATGAAATAACCACAAGGGGAATCACGCTGACCCTAGGGGGATTGACATGGAATGTAATATCATGATGAGTGAGTCCCCTATAGGTCAATATTAGAAGTCGAGAAAGGATTGATAAAGAGTCTTTTGAAAGGTTAAATGGTTACGAGGGGTCATGCACCTGCAAATAAATGTTATCCCTACCCAAAAGAAGACAGATTGTGTTAAACAAAGCCTTTAAACAACAGGGATCAACAAGAAACCTTGTTGTCCCAAAATTTAAAAAGTATTGGATTATATATATATATATATAATGAACAACTAATGACAAATGAAAATTATCAATCAAAATCATGTACAAGATACTTGGAAATAAAGCTAACAATGAGTAGAGAAACTTCCAATGGTTAGAGAAAAATGTTGATGAAGTTAGAGGGACGTTATATGATGTTATCATCAAGTATTGTAACAGCCAAGTGAATTTAGAAAACAATTTCTATGATAAAAAAAATTATAACCACAAAAATGAGCAAGTAAACCACCCAAGAATTAGCCAATAACTAGTAAAATAATCATCACGTCTTACAAGTAAATTTCAATGGTAGAATATTGAGTAAATGAAGAGATTTAGATGAGTTTGTTGTAGCCATAATGGCTGTAGAATTAAATTATAACATAAAGAATAATTATTTGGCCAATCAAAATTCCTCAAGGAAACATTAAAGCCTTCAACATGAGGAATAACTTCCAACTTAAACAATTGTGAAATCTCAGCATTTCATGTATACCAATGAAATGATTTTGTATCACCAATGTAAGTATATTAGTGCCTTATAAATTGGGTTAATGGATTATCTTCTGTAATATATAGGGTTTGTTACTTCTCCATGGGTGTAATATTTTTTAGTCCCTCAAGCAAGCAAAACCTAGCAAGGTAAATTTAGGAGGGTGTAAGTCTTTTTACTCCTCCTAGAAACCTTTGCAAAATAGCTTATCCAAGATAATAATGAAATATATTAGTGGAGGGTTTATTCCTTTAAAATATTCCAAGAGATTAAAAACATTAACCTTGAAACCAAGAAATAAACAACACAAAGAACACATTCCTTACTTATTCAAAGAATTAGCAAGATAAACCCTTCTTTACCAAGAATATTTCATCACAAGAGCAAGAACAAAGCATCCAAGAGATAGTTCGTAGATTATTCCTCAAATAGACAAGTAGTAACATCCAAAAAGAATAAGAGAGAGATATGTGATTTTCCAAACTAGGGAAAACATTTTAGCCAACGATATGTAATTCTCAAGTGAGTTATGTCTAAAATGACAACGGGGTGACTTAATTTTATAGGAGGTCACCTAAAACCCATTTTTCCACAATTCAAAATGTCAACATGAAATTAGAAAGGATGACCTTGTCTTTCTTCCTTTACAACTTTAAAATTCAAAATCAGAAACAGAAAATCCCCTTTTAGGGGTGATGTCATGTCCTAAAGGGTGACGTAGGGCCACTAGGAGAGACATTTTGGCCTAGGGTGAACATTGTTGGGCCTCCAAAGGCCATATATCCTGCTAATAAGTGTCATATCATTCCAAGTTTCTCTCTCCATCAATCCAAGTGACATCACCATAAAAACACCTTGCACCATCAAACCCTACCCTTCCAAGTGATGACATCATACCCCAAGAGAAGAGGATGGCCTCCAAAGGAAAACGTTGGGTCTGAGAAGGCTAGTGATTTATCTCCAATGGATAATAAAATTCCTCCAAAGGAAACATCCCTCATCCAATCTATCCTAAGGAGAGGGGACGCATCATCGAACCTATGGGCTTCATGCCCCAAATGAAGGTCCAAGGAACCTTGTGCCTCCATGTTCAAACTTTCACCTGTTAAGGACCTGCAAAGACAAACAAGTACGCCCTCCAAGGGTCCACAAGTCACAATATCACGCTAAGCCATATATAATATAAGAACCACTCGAAAATGTGCATAAAAATCCCCTTTTCAGAATAACCAAATACTAAAAGACCTTATACAATTTGTCAAATTTAGATATGGGAAGGGTGTGATAATGCCATATTGGGTGAACCAATTCCTCAAGTAGGGGATGTTCCCAAGGAGAATATTTTCTAAGTCAGGTAGTGAGTGTGAGATGTATGGGGTTAGACTTTTAGGTACGAGGTTTCATGACATACAAGGGCTTGTATTGTCTCATTTATGGGTTCCTTTGTTGAGGGCTAGCCACATCCTTTTCCTCTTCTTTTTTTTTAAAGCATATTTTTCCAAGCTCTTTATTAGCCATTTATTTTTCATGTGTCACCAAGTTGAAGACAATAAGGAGCACTAAAAAGGAAATGCATATCCCACATAAATTCTTCCTTGGTTTGCATTCCTTTCCAAGTTTAAGACAATAAGGGGCACTAAAAAGAAAATGCATAGCCCACAAATGATCAACCTTGGAAAGTGTTATTAATTAATTAGTTATTTATTTTATGGGTCCCTTAATTTTTTGAGGAGTGTTTCACTTCACTCGGGATCCAAGGGTGATCTATTGCATGATGTTTTTTCTAGGGAGCCTCCGAGCCTAGTGGCCCCTTCTTCCCATGAAATGAGGTACATGACCTTCTTGGTTCAATAAGCCTGAAAACTTGGAAGATGGTCAAACAGAAGGGGAAACGTGATGCAATGTGGAAATTAAATTATATATATATATATATATATATATATATATATATATATATATATATATATGATTTGTTTTAATCGACGTATTTAAATTATTCTTTTAAAATGACATTTCTAAAAATATATGTATATTCTTAGTCTAAATGGACACAATTTAATTCGTCTTCATATATATGTTGAGAGTTTTTAATAAGCTATGTTTTCTTTCTCTTTCTCTTTCTTTTTATGTTGTTTTTAATTATTTTATAATTATGTTG
The DNA here is from genome assembly GCA_009831015.1 of Picea engelmannii. Taxonomy (NCBI): domain Eukaryota; kingdom Viridiplantae; phylum Streptophyta; class Pinopsida; order Pinales; family Pinaceae; genus Picea; species Picea engelmannii. The sequence goes on from ML779950.1 coordinate 515,061, forward strand.
AGTTTTTTTTAAATATACTATAGATATATTGAGAACTTTGAGAATAGATATTATTATGCACAAACCAAAAAGATGTGAGCACTTTCTATTAAGAAAAAAAATAGAGTACATATAAATACACAAGATTTGTCTCAAGATAGTATAACTACCTTGATCTACCACTTGAAAAAATCTAGTTGGAGTGAATCTCTCACATCCAACTAGTCCCAACAAATTCCTAAATACTAGGAACATACTCTCTAGGTGAGCTTAAAAAACACACTAATGCCCCCTAGTAAGCGAAACATAGGGAGTAACAAAGAAGAACAAGGATGGGTCCTGATAACAAGGCATGATAAGGTACCCATGTACAAATTATGGGCCAAGGAGGCCACCTAAGGGAACGCCCACCTGGGGCGCACAAGTCAATCACCTAGGCGCTACACTTCTTCACATTTTGATGATGAATTAAATATATGTAAAATAAATGGTTCCATTAGTATATAAGGTGAACCAAGACTAAAATAAAACATTCTTATCTTTCTCATGAAGCTATGTGTCTTGGTTGTTTTATTTTCTGAGTTTTGCATTTTATATTCACAACAATTTCGTTTTTAGGGTTTTCTGAAGAATAACCAGTGCACCTTCCTTCATGGCTGCCTCTTGGTGACTCTGTTTTCCATTATTCCACCTCTGAGAGAAAGGTTATTCCCTTAGCTAGCCACTCTCTCAGCGAGAAAATATTTTCCTTCAAGTTTTTCCAAGGCAGAAGGGAGGGCGCACCAACTGGGGTTTGTACCCTTCCTGGTTTCTTCTTTGTGGGAATGAAGTGAGTGCGCCCTCTTCCATGGATGCATTTTGATTCTCCCATTGATCCCTGGAGGTCACTCTAAGATCGCCAAAATCCTCTTGACTACTCTCAGATGATCCCGATTTGGATTCCCATTTGCTTGGTCACCCAAACTAATGGTGCGCCCCTTTTTAGTTTTGTGCCCTTGACAAGATTTTTTGGTCAGAGAGCCAGGCTATGGATTGCGTGGTCACTTTATCTTGTAGATCTCCTTCTTGGGAAGATCAATTGGTATCAGAGCCTCAAGATCCATGGACAAGATTATGATCTTGAAGATTGAGCCATTTCTTTTTTTTGATGTTTTCATGAAGTAATCCAGAGTTGGCCCATTCCAGGGTTTCCATTTTTATGCAAGAAGCTCCACCGATCTCCTAATCTTCAAGGGAACCCACATCTCCATTTCCATAGAGAGGAGTTCCATAGAACTAAAACAATACAGATCTCTCCCTCTAGACCAGTTCAATATTCATTGCTTCAGGGTTTTGAGTCCTCTACTCTCAAAACAGAGTCCTTTGTTCAACATTGCAACCTAGGGGAACATTTTCTCTTCAGCTGGCCTCGCAATGCCTCCACACAAATATCCTTTGGAAGTCGACTCAGATTCCAACACATCAAATATCATCCAATATCTTACCTCCATCCTCAATGAGCTACTCAGAATGCAACAACAAAACAATCCATATCCCTTCCGGTTGGACACTCGAATCCAACTACCCAAATTTACTGGGCAAACCAATGGTGAAATTATGGATTCTTGGATCCGTAGCCTATCCACCTATTTCAATACATGTCCATGCCTTACCAAGGAAAGAAAGATCTAGATTTTCGCCTTGCAATTAGAAGGACTGGAACAAGCTTGGTGGGATACAAAGCAAGAGAAGACCACATTTGTGATAGAGTTCAAGGATGCTACAGAATCCTCTACTTCCCAACCCGTCAAAAGCCAGGCTTGACTTTCCGAAGCCTTGAGAAATCACTTCTAACCACCTGGGTATGTGAAATCCTTATGGATCAAATGGCACCGACTTCAACAACTCCCTTCACAAGGAGTGAAAGGATACATAGACTTATTTTGCAAGATGCACCTCTTACTTCATGTTCCAGATCTAGAAGAGGTACTCATATTAAAATTTTTGGCTGGTTTATTAATGCAATTCTGTCGAGAAGTAGAGTTGTTTGAAAATCCAACTTTAGACAAAACATTTCATAGATCTTTGGCTATAGAAAGGAAAATCACTACTAGAGTTCGTATTCCTCAGTCCAACCCCTACACCAACCCCCCTACCTCTCAACTATCTAGCTCCCATCTGTCAGCCCTATTTCCACATCCTTGGGATCAAAACCCCACACCCAATAAAAATACAAGGACACCCTGGTGCTCATTCCACAAAAATACTTCACACAATCGATCAGATTGTCGAATCCTCCAAAATCTAAAAACCAACAAAACCCTCCACACTGAGCTCATTGTGCCTTCGCAAGTAGAAGATACCGAAGAAGTTCCTCTGGACAATCCCATAGAAGTAGATCCCTCATTGATTCTAATGACCCAGGAAGACTCGAATGCATCCACCCAACCCCTCTTCACCCATAACTGCCAAATCAAAAATGCCTTGGATTTACAGATTATGGACAATGGAATCCATAAAAAATTGGTGTCTCAAGACCTTTTCAACCTCCTTAAACTTGTCACTACTCCACATCCACATTCCTATCAACTCGGATGGGTCCAAAAGGATGGTTGTCGCCTCCTATTTTCCAAGCATTGTCTGGTAACTTTCGTTATAGGCCAATTCAAAGATAATGTCCTCTATGATGTCTCCCCCTTGGATTGTGCTTATTTTCTGCTCAGTATCCCATACCAAAACCAAATAAATGCTATCTATCTAGCCAAATCCCGGCAGAAAAGAATTACCAAAGAAGGCCACACTTATATCTTAGCTGTAGCAAAACACAAAACCCCTTCTACCAAAGAACAAATCCCACATGTACACTTAAACCAATGTGCCTTTGTCTGTTTGGTGCCCCTAATAACACCAAACAATACCACACACCCTATTCTTGAAACTATGAATCCCCTTCTCTACAATTTTACAGAGGTATTTCAACCTCCGGAGGGACTTCCCCCCTCCTGAAACATTGACCATTCCATTCATCTCATACCCGGATATGCCTTACCTAACGCCCCTACTTACCGGTTGGCCCCAACAGAAAAAGAGGAAATGGAAAGACAACTGACCAACCTCATCAACTCTGGCCACATCCAACCTTCATCTTCTCCCTATGCTTTTTCTGCATTTGTCATCCCTAAAAGAGGTACCTCTGAGATGCGCCTTGTCACTAATTACTGAGCCTTAAACAAAGCCAAAATAAAAAACCATTACCCCCCACCCCAGATTAAGGAACTACTTGAAACATTCCAAGGAGCTAAGTGGTCTAATAAATTGGATTTGACAGTCGACTACCATCAAGTTTGATCTGGATTATTTTTTGGCACGAAATGAGAGCGGAGATATAATAAAGAAATGCACAGAGATATCACATATATCCAATAATATAATAGAAATATATCAGCGATGCAACCATAAACACAGAGATACAGTAATACATGACTTCTATTATTGAAAGAAATGTATAGAGATTGTAAAAATACAGAGTGAACGACTCGCTAGAATGGTGGCAGCTTATCTCTGAGAAGAGATGTGACGACTACTCGCATTCTAAAGAAGATGATTACAATGAGGCTCTGAAGGAATTTTTAAAATAAGCATGAATGCCAAAATTCATATACATCAAAAAACATAACCCTAGCAGATGAAGTGCCAAAAGTCATGTGGGCCCCGTTTGGGTTAGCTAGTACATCAACTTCCCGAGGTCGTAACTTTTGCATATGATCTTCGTTTTAGGCGTGTGATAGCTCGCTGGAAAGGTATCATCTAGGAGATTCATTTTGGGGGCTCAATAATGTCTTCGGATATCATTGAGAACCTTGATCTCTAAAAACCTTCATTTGGGACGTCAAAATGGCCCCGGAAGTTAAAACCTGCTAAAAGTAGTAAATTGTCAAATTTGCCAGAAAACTGTTTTGAGTCAGTCGGAAAAGGTGGGTGGCCACCGATATCCACCTGGATCAATCCTCCCTTCTTAGAAAGAAATTGCCTCCATTGCGTTGAGTTCCCGGGGGAGAGGGAAAAGCATTTACTGTATCTGCATCTTAGTGAGCTGCTTGCCTTGCTGGTGACGTCACGCTGCTCAATTTGTGGAAGTCTGTCACAAACATGTTGAGGCTGAGGATGTTCAAAAAGTCAGGCTACATGAGAGGACGATGTGAAAAATGAATCTTTTCACTTTGCTGCAACCTTGTCAACCTGCTTCTGTTGGACAGAAGGTGCTTGGGGCAAAGCTGTAGTGGTTGCAGTGTCCTTCTATTCCTCTTTTGAACAGATTGTGAAGAAGCTGAATTTTCCAGTATGAGATACTACCTTGCGATACTTTTTAGGTGGAAAAGTAGTCGGAACTACCTTTGGTATTCTGTAGAGATGACCCCCAAGAGAAACAATGACACTGTGGGGTCGAGACTCATAAAGAACATGGTGCTTCCACATATATCGTTGGACCAAGAGAACATCACATACATCTAGTGTGGAAACATCACATAATACCTCATCCTTGAAGGGTTGGATGCCATATGAAAATTGACATTGCTGGCTGACATGAAGATCTCATCCTTGGTGAAGCCACCGTATGTTGTATGGTTGTGGGTGTGGTTTTGTCAACAAACCCAACTGTTTGATGACCTCTGCTGAGATGAGGTTCATATGGCTTCCGATATCAACAATAAAATGAAGCGGGGCCCCCTTCACCCACATCTGTGAATGAAAAAGGAACTCTTTGGGATCTATTGGTTCTTCTGGTTGAATTGTTGCGGTCGCGACAATAGAAGTGGGGTCTGTGTCAATGATCTATCCTTTACCAGTATTTTTAGAATTAAGTTCTGAATTAGGGTTTGGCTCCTTGTCTTTGATCTCGGCCACCAATGACTATTTTGAGCGAAATTCATCAGTGTTGTGCCAGGGGATTTTGTGGAAATCACACCATTTTTTGGTGTCCTTCTCTGTGTTCCTGTAACCCTTCTTTTTCTGTGTCTTGGACTGGTTTTTGGGAGACTGTTTATTAGGGCCATCTTTGTCATACTTTGGTTGTTGCGGATTTGCAGGCCTGAATTCTTGTTTGTTCTGGTGCTTAAATTTATGCTCAATTTTAACAGCATATCGATAAACAACACCAAGTGATGAGATGTCCAGAAAATCCATTTCAGTCTGGATGTATCTGTGTAGAACCCCACGGTATTTCAGAACCAAATGTCACTCGGAGTCTTTGATACCTAGCTTGGTGCACAAGGTATGGAAGGTATTGGTGAAATCTGGAACTGCTTGGCCCCTCTCTTGCCGCAGTGTTGTCCATCTCATGTACTAGTCCTCATAGTTTCCAACAGGGTAATACTGTTCCTTTACCGCATCCACAAAAAAATCCCAAATGGGATCGGCCCCATATATTCCAAACTCCTCTATGGAAATTTTCTCCCAGTAAGTTTCCCATCAATGTTTGACATCAGGGAGAGCTTTAAGGAGTGCGAAGGTGATCTTTTATTTGTCGAAAGAATTGTGAATACAGAAATAACCTTCTAGCAGAGTTAACCATTTTTCTAGGGCTTCTGCATCTATCTGTCCTTCAAATACAGGAATATCAAAATTAACTTGTACCTTGAAAGGAGAGATGCCTCCAAAGTGGTCACTTGATGAATATGTGCTTGATGCTATCGACGTGCATTTAAGGATGTGTGCAAAATTCTCCATCATTTCGTCACTCTGTCGCGTGAGAGCTTGCTCAAGCAACAGATTGATAGGATCGTCTGCTCCGTCGTTTTTCTTTTCTTCTGCCATTGAGGGTTTCTTGGGTTTGTGAGAGCGATTTTATTCAAGAGAGACAAGCTTGAGACCCAACTTTCTATACTTGGACCTCGTCGGCCACATGCACTGAAAACATGATCAAGAGTAGCCTGCTCTGATACCACTGATCCAGATTATTTTTCAGCACGAAATGAGAGCGGAGATATAATAAAGAAATGCACAGAGATATCGTGTATATCCAATAATATAACAAAAATATATCAGAGATGAAACTATAAATAGAGAGATACAGTAATACACGATTTCTATTAATGAAAGAAATCTACAGAGACTATAAAAATACAGAGTAAAAGACATGCTAGAATGGTGACAACTTATCTCTGAGAAGAGATGTGAGGACTACTCACATTCGAAAGAAGATGATTACAATGAGGCTATGAAGGCATTTTTACAATAAACAGGAATGACAAAAGTCATAGACATCCAAAACCCTAACCCTAGGATATTACGCACCAAAAGTCATCTGGGCCCCTTTTGGGTAAGTTATTACATCAACTTTACGGGGTCATAACTTTTGCATACGATCTTCGTTTTAGGCATGTGATAGCTCGTTGGAAAGGTATCGTTGAGTAGATTCATTATAGGGGCTCGATAATTCCTTCAACTATCATTGAGAACCTCGATCTCGAAAAACCTTCATTTGGTCCCTCAAAATGGCCTCGGAAGTTAAAAACTGCTAAAAATAGTAAATTGCCAAATTTGCCAAAAAACTATATTGAGCTAGTCGAAAAAGGTGGGTGGCAATTGATATCTACCTAGATCAATCCTCCCTCCTTAGGAAGAAATGGTATCCATTGCGTTGAGTTCCCCTGGGAGAGGGAAAATCATTTACTGGATCTGCATCTTGGTGATCTTCTTGCCTTGCTGGAGACGTCGCGCTGCTCAGTTTGTGGAAGTCTGTCACGAACCTGTTGAGGCTGAGGTTGATCAACAAGTCAGGATACATGATAGGATGGTGTGCAGAAGGAATCTTTGTGCCTTGCTGCAACCTTGTCGACCTGCTTCTGTTGGACAGAAGGTGCTTGGGGCGAAGCTGTAGTCGTTGCAGTGTCCTTTTGTTCCCCTTTTGAACAGATTGTGAAGAAAATGAATTTTGCAGTATGAGATACTACCTTTCGACACTTTTTAGGTGGAACAGTAGTTGGAACTACCTATGATATTCTGTAGAGATGACCCCCAAGAGAAACAATGACACTGTGGGGTCGAGACTCATAAACAGTGTGGTGCTTCCACATATATGGTTGGCCCAAGAGAACATCATAGACATCTAGTGGGGAAACATCACATAATACCTCGTCCTTGAAGGTTTGGATGCCATATGACAATCAACATTGCTGGCTGACAAGAAGATCTCGTCCTTGGTGATGCCACCTGATGTTGTATGTTTGTGGGTGTGGTGTTGTCGACAATCCCAACTGTTTGACAACCTCTGCTAAAATGAGGTTCTTCTAGCTTCTGCCATCAACAATAAAATGCAGCGGGGTCCCCTTCACACATATATGTGAATGAAAAATGTGCTCCCCCTCTTCAAGATCTGTTGGTTCATCTGGTTGAATTGTTGCAGTCGCGACGATAGCAGTGGGGTCTGCATCAATTATCTGTCCTTTACCAGTATTTTCATAATCAAATTTTGAATCAGGGTTTGGTTCCTTAACTTTGATCTTGGCCACCAATGACTATTTTGAGCGACATTCATCGGTGTCGTGCTAGGGGCTTTTGTGGAAATAACACCATTTTCCGGTGTCCTTCTTTGTCTTCGTGTGACCCTTATTTTTCTGTGTCTTGGACTGGTTTTTGGGAGACTGTTTGTTAGGGCCCTCTTTGTCATACTTTGGTTGTTGCGTATTTGCAGACCCGAATTCCCGTTTGTTCTGGTGCTTAAATTTCTGCTCAATTTTAGCAGCATATTGATAAGCAACACCGAGTGATGAGATGTCCAAAAAATCCATTTTAGTCTGGATATATCTGTGTAGAGCCCCACGGTATTTTAGAACCAAATGTCGCTCAGAGTCTTTGATACCCAGCTTGGTGCACAAGGTATGGAAGGTATTGGTGAACTATGGAACTGCTTGGCCCCTCTCTTGCTTCAATGTGGTCCATCTCATGTACTGGTCCTCATAGTTGCCAACAGAGTAAAACTATTCCTTTACTGCATCCACAAAAAAATACCAAGTGGGATCAACCCCATATAGTCCAGACTCCTCTATGGAAGTTTGCTCCCAGTAAGTTTCCCACCAATGTTTGACATGAGGGAGAGCTTTAAGGAGTGTGAAGGTAATCTTTTCTTTGTCGGAAAAATTGTGAACAAAGAAATAACCTTCTAGCAGAGTTGACCATTTTTCTAGGGCTTCTGCATCTATCTGTCCTTCAAATACAGGAATATCAAAATTAACTTGTACGTTGAAAGACGAGGTGACTCCAAAGTGGTTGCTTGGTGAAGATGCGCCTAATGCTATCAGCAGGCCTTTAAGGATGTGGGAAAAATTCTCCATCATTTCGTCCCTCTGTCGCGTGAGAGCTTGCTCAAGCAACAGATTGATAGGATCGTCTGCTCCGTCATTTTTATTTTCTTCCGCCATTGACGGTTTCGTAGGTGTACGAGAGAGATTGTCTTCAAGAGAGACAATCTCGAGACCAAACTTGCTATACTCGGACGTCATCAGCGACATGCACTGAAAAAATGATCAAGAGTAGCATGCTCTGATACCACTGATCCATATTATTTTTCGGCACGAAATGAGAGCGGAGATATAATAAATGAATGCACAGAGATATCATGTATATCCAATAATATAACAGAAATATATTAGAGATGCATCCATAAACACAAAGATACAGTAATACATGATTTCTATTAATGAAATAAATGTATAGAGACTATAAAAATATAGAGTGAAAGACTCGCTAGAATGGTGGCAACTTATGTCTGAGAAGAGATGTGACGGTTACTCGCATTCGCAAGAAGATTATTACAATGAGGCTCTGAAGGAATTTTTATAATAAACAAGAATTCCAAAAGTCAAAAACATCCAAAAACCTAACCCTAGGAGATGAAGCGCCAAAAGTCATGTGGGCCCCGTTTGGGTAAATTAGTACATCAACTTCCCAGGGTCGTAACGTTTGCATACAATCTCCGTTTTAGGCATGTGATATCTCGTTGGAAAGGTATCATCTAGGAGATTCATTTTGGGGGCTCAGTAATTCCTTCAACTATCAATGAGAACCTCGATCTCGAAAAACCTTCATTTGGGCCCTCAAAATGTCCCCGAAAGTTAAAAACTGCTAAAAATAGTAAATTGCAAAATTTGCCAAAAAACTATTTTGAGCCAGTAAGAAAAGGTGGGTGGCCACCGATATCCACCTAGATCAATCCTCCCTCCTTAGGAGAAAAGTTTTTACTGGATTTGCATCTTGGTGAGCTGCTTGCCTTGCTGGAGACGTCACGCTGCTCAGTTTGTGGAAGTATATCACGAACCTGTTGAGGCTGAGGATGTTCAACAAGTCAGGCTACATGAAAGGACAGTCTGTAGAAGGAATCATTGTGCTTTTCTACAAAATTGTCGACCTGCTTCTGTTGGAGAGAAGGTGCTTGGGGCGAAGTTGTAGTGGTTGCAGTGTCGTTCTGTTCCCCTTTTGAACAGATTATGAAGAAGATGAATTTTGCAGTATGAGATATTACCTTGTGACACTTTTTAGGTGTAACAATAGTCGAAACTACCTCTGGTATTCTGTAGAGATGACCCCCAGAGAAACAATGACACCGCAGGGTCGAGACTCATAAACAAGGTGGTGCTTCCACATATATGGTTGGCCCAAGAGTACATAATAGACATCTAGTGGGGAAACATCACATAATACCTCATCCTTGAAGGGTTGGATGCCATATGACAATCGACATTGCTGGCTGACACAAAGATATCATCCTTGGTGAAGCCACCCGATGTTGTATGGTTATGACTGTGGTGTTGTCGACAATCCCAACTGTTTGACGACCTCTACTAAGATGAGGTTCTTCTGGCTTCTTCTATCAGCAATAAAATGCAGTAGGGTCCCCTTCACACACATATGTGAATGAAAATGGCGCTCCCCCTCTTCAGGATCTATTGGTTCTTCTGGTTGAATTGTTGCAGTCACGACAATAGCAGTGGGGTCTGCACCAATTATCTGTCCTTTACCAGTATTTTCAGAATCAGATTCTGAATTAGGGTTTGGCTCCTTGTCTTTGATCTCGGCCACCAATGACTATTTTGAGAGACATTCATTGATGTTGTGCCATGGGATTTTGTGGAAATCAAACCATTTCTTGGTGTCCTTCTTTGTCTTCCCGTGACCCTTCTTTTTCTGTGTCTTGGACTGGTTTTTGGGAGACTGTTTGTTAGGGTCCTCTTTGTCATACTTTGGTTGTTGCGGATTTACAGACCCAAATTTCTATTTTTTTTGGTGCTTAAATTTATGCTCAATTTTAACTGCATATTGATAAGCAACACCGAGTGATGAGATGTCCAAAAAATACATTTCATTCTGGATGTATCAGTGTAGAGCCCCACGGTATTTCAGAACCAAATGTCGCTCGGAGTCTTTGATACCCAGCTTGGTGCATAAGGTATGGAAGGTATTGATGAACTCCGAAACTTCTTGGCCCCTCTCTTGCTGCAGTGTGGTCCATCTTATCTACTGGTCCTCATAGTTGCCAACAGGGTAATACTGTTCCTTTACCGCATCCAGAAAAAAATCCCAAGTGGGATCAACCCCATATATTCCAGACTCCTCTGTGGAACTTTTCTCCCAGTAAGTTTCCCACCAATGTTTGACATGAGGGAGAGATTTAAGGAGTGTGAAGGTGATCTTTTCTTTGTCGAATTTTTTTTGAATAGAGAAATAACCTTGTAGCAAAGTTAACCATTTTTCTAGGGCTTCTGCATCTATCTATCTTTCAAATACAGGAATATCAAAATTAACTTGTACCTTGAAAGGTGAGGTGACTCCAAAGTGGTCACTTGGTGAAGATGCGCTTGATGCTATAGGCAGGCATTTAAGGATGTGGGTAAAATTCTCCATCATTTCATCCCTCTACCGCGTGAGAGCTTTCTCAAGCAACATATTGATATGATCATTTGCTCTGTTGTTTTTCTTTTCTTCCACCATTGAGGGTTTCTTGGGTGTGAGAGAGCGATTTTCTTAAATAGAGACAAGCTCGAGACCCAACTTGCTATACTCGGACCTCATTGACGACATGCACTGAAAAAATGATCAAGAGTAGCCTGCTCTGATACCATTGATCTAGATTATTTTTCGGCACGAAATGAGAGCGGAGATTTTATAAATAAATGCACAGAGATATCGTGTATATCCAATAATATAACATAAATATATTAGAGATGCAACCATAAAAACAAAGATACAGTAATACACGATTTCTATTAATGAAAGATATGTATAGAGACTGTAAAAATATAGAGTGAAAGACTCGCTAGAATGGTGGCAGCTTATCTCTGAGAAGAGATGTGATGGCTACTCGCATTCACAAGAAGATGATTACAATGAGGCTCTAAAGAAATTTTTATAATAAACAGGAATGCCAAAATTCATAGACATCCAAAAACCTAACCCTAGGAGATGAAGCGCCAAAAGTCATGTGGGCCCCGTTTGGGTAAGTTAGTACATCAACTTCCCGGGGTCGTAACGTTTTCATACGATCTCCATTTTAGGCATGTGATATCTCCTTGGAAAGGTATCATCTAGGAGATTCATTTTGGGGGCTCAATAATGCCTTCAATTATCAATGAGAACTTCGATCTCGAAAAACCTTCGTTTGGGCCCTCAAAATGGCCCCGGAAGTTAAAAACTACTAAAAATAGTAAATTGTCAAATTTGCCAGAAAACTGTTTTGATCTAGTCAAAAAAGGTGGGTGGCCACTGATATCCACCTAGATCAATGATCCATCCTTAGGAAGAAATGGTCTCCATTGCGTTGAGTTCCTGGGGGAGAGGGAAAAGCGTTTACTGGATCTGCATCTTGGTGAGTTGCTTGCCTTGCTGGAGACGTCGCGCTGCTCAGTTTGTGGAAGTCTGTCACGAACCTGTTGAGGTTGAGGATGTTCAACAAGTCAGCCTACATGAAAGGATGGTGTGCAGAAGGAATCTTTGCGCTTTGCTGCAACCTTTTTGACCTGCTTTTGTTGGAGAAAAGCTGATTGGGGCGAAGTTGTAGTGGTTGCATTGTCCTTCTGTTCCCCCTTTGAACAGATTGTGAAGAAGATGAATTTTGCAGTATGAGATACTACCTTGTGACACTTTTTAGGTGGAACAATAGTTGAAACTATCTCTGGTATTCTATAGAGATGACCCCCCAGAGAAACAATGACACTACAGGGTCGAGACTCATAAATAACATGGCGCTTCCACATATATGGTTGGCCTAAGAGAACATCACATACATCTAGTGGGGAAACATCACATAATACCTCATCCTTGAAGGGTTGGAATCCATATGACAATCAACATTGTTGGCTGACACGAATATATCGTCCTTGGCGAAGCCACCCGATGTTGTATGGATGCGGGTGTGGTGTTCTCGACAATCCCAACTGTTTGAGGACCTCTGCTGAGATGAGGTTCTTTTGGCTTATGCTATCAATAATAAAATGCAGTGGGGTCCCCTTCACAGAAATCTGTGAATGAAAAAGGCACTCCCCCTCTTCAGGATTTGTTGGTTCTTCTGGTTGAATTGTTGCGGTCGTGACAATAGAAGTGGGGTCTGCGCCAATTATCTATCCTTTACAAGTATTTTCAGAACCAGATTCTGAATCAGGGTTTGGCTCCATGTCTTTGATCTTAGACACCAATGACTATTTTGAGCGACATTCATCGGTGTTGTGCCAGGGGCTTTTGTGGAAATCACACCATTTTTCGGGGTCCTTCTTTGTCTTCCTGTGACCCTTCTTTTTCTGTGTCTTGGATTGGTTTTTGGGAGACTGTTTGTTACGACCGTCTTTTTCATACTTTGGTTGTTGCGAATTTGCAGACCCGAATTCCCATTTGTTCTAGTGCTTAAATTTCTGCTCAATTTTAACAATATATTGATAAGCAACACCGAGTGATGAGATGTCCAAAAAATCCATTTCAGTATGGATGCATCTGTGTAGAGCCCCATGGTATTTCAGAACCAAGTGTCGGTCAGAGTCTTTGATACTCAGCTTGGTGCACAAGGTATTGAAGGTATTGGTGAACTTCAGAACTGCTTGGCCCCTCTTTTGCTGCAGTGTGGTCCATCTCATGTACTGGTTCTCATAGTTTCCAACAGGGTAATATTGTTCCTTTAGCGCATCCCGAAAAAAATACCAAGTGGGATCAACCCCATATATTCTAGACTCCTTTGTGGAACTTTTCTCCCAGTAAGTTTCCCACAAATGTTTGACATGAGGGAGAGCTTTAAGGAGTGCGAAGGTGATCTTTTCTTTGTCGGAAAAATTGTGAACAAAGAAATAACCTTCTAGCAGAGTTAACCATTTTTCTAGGGCTTCTGCATCTATCTGTCCTTCAAATACAGGAATATCAAAATTAACTTGTACCTTGAAAGGCGAGGTGACTCCAAAGTGGTCTCTTGGTGAATATGTGCCTGATTCTATTGGCAGGCATTTAAGGATGTGGGAAAAATTCTCCATCATTTCGTCCATCTGTTGCGTGAGAGCTTGTTCAAGCAACAGATTGATAGGATCGTCTGTTCCGTCGTTTTTCTTTTCTTCCACCATGGAGGGTTTCTTGGGTGTGCGAGAGAGATTGTCTTCAAGAGAGACAAACTCAAGACCGAACTTGCTATACTCGGACCTCATCGGCGACATGCACTGAAAAAACAATCAAGAGTAGCCTGCTCTGATACCACTAATCCAGATTATTTTTCGGCACGAAATGAGAGCAGAGATATAATAAATAAATTCACAGAGATATCATGTATATCCAATAATATAACAGAAATATATCAGAGATGCAACCATAAACACAAAGATACAGTAATACATGATTTCTATTAATGAAATAAATGTATAGAGACTGTAAAAATATAGAGTGAAAGACTCGTTAAAATGGTGGGAGCTTATTTCTGAGAGGAGATGTGACGACTACTCGCATTCACAAGAAGATGATTGCAATGAGGCTCTAAAGGACTTTTTATAATAAACAGGAATGCCAAAAGTCATAGACATCCAAAAACCTAACTCTAGGAGATGAAACGCCAAAAGTCATGTGGGCCCCGTTTGGGTAAGTTAGTACATCAACTTCCTAGGGTCGTAACGTTTGCATACGATCTCCGTTTTAGGCATGTGATATCTTGTTGGAAAGGTATCGTCTAGGAGATTCATTTTTGGGGATCAATAATGCCTTCAATTATCAATGAAAACCTCAATATTGAAAAACCTTCATTTGGGCCCTCAAAATGGCCCCAGAAGATAAAAACTGCTAAAAATAGTAAATTGCCAAATTTGCCAGAAAACTGTTTTGAGCCAGTCGGAAAAGGTGGGTGGCCACCAATATCCACCTGGATCAATCCTCCCTCCTTAGGAAAAAATGGTCTCCATTGCGTTGAGTTCCTAGGGGAGAGGGAAAAGCGTTTATTGGATCTGCATCTTGGTGAGATGCTTGCCTTGCTGGAGACGTCGTGCTGCTCAGTTTGTGGAAGTTTTTCACGAACCTATTGAGGCTGTGGATGTTCAACAAGTTAGGCTACATGAAAGGATGGTGTGAAAAAGGAATCTTTGCACTTTGCTGCAACCTTGATGGACAGAAGGTGCTTGGGGCGAAGCTGTAGTGGTTGCAGTGTCCTTCTGTTCCCCTTTTGAACAGATTGCGAAGAAGATGAATTTTGCAGTATGAGATACTACCTTGCAATACTTTTTAGGTGGAACAGTAGTCAAAACTACCTCTGGTATTCTGTAGAGATGAACCCCCAGAGAAACAATGATACTGCGAGGTCGAGACTCATAAACATCGTGGTGCTTCCACATATATGGTTGGCCCAAGAGAACATCAGAGAAATCTAGTGGGGAAACATCACATAATATGTCATCCTTGAAGGGTTGGATGCCATATAACAATCGACATTGCTGGCTGACACGAAGATATCATCCTTGGTGAAGCCACCCGATGTTGTATTGCTGCGTGTGTGGTGTTGTCAACAATCCCAACTGTTTGATGACCTCTGCTGAGATGAGGTTCTTCTGGCTTCCGCTATCAACAATAAAATGCAGCGGGGTCCCCTTCACCCACATATGTGAATGAAAAAGGCACTCCCCCTCTTCAGGATTTGTTGGTTCTTATGGTTGAATTGATGCGGTCACAAAAATAGCAGTGAGGTCTGCGTCAATGATCTGTCCTTTACCAGTATTTTCAGAATCAGATTCAGAATCAGGGTTTGGCTCCTCGTCTTTTATCTCGGCGACCAATGACTATTTTGAGAAAATTCATCGGTGTTGTGCCAGGAGATTTTGTGGAAATCACACCATTTTCTGGTGTCCTTCTTTGTCTTCCCGTGAGCCTTATTTTCCTATGTCTTGGACTGGTTTTCAGGAGACTGTTTGTTAGGGCCGTCTTTGTCATACTTTGGTTGTTGCGCATTTGCAGACCCAAATTCCCGTTTGTTCCAGTGCTTAAATGTATGCTCAATTTTAAGAGCATATCGATAAGAAATACCGAGTGATGAGATGTCTAGAAAATCCATTTCAGTCTGGATGTATCTGTGTAGATCCCCACAGTATTTCAGAACCAAATGTCCCTCAGAGTCTTCAATACCCATCTTGGTGTGCAAGGTATGGAAGGTATTGGTAAACTCCAGAACTTCTTGGCCCCTCTCTTTTCGTAGTGTGGTCCATCTCATGTACTGATCCTCATAGTTTCCAACAGGGTAATACTGTTCCTTTACTGCATCCACAAAAAAATCCCAAGTGGGATCGGCCCCATATATTCTAGACTCCTCTGTGGAACTTGTCTCCCAGTAAGTTTACCACAAATGTTTGACATGAGGGAGAGATTTAAGGAGTGCAAAGGTGATCTTTTCTTTTTCGAAAAAATTGTGAACAGAGAAATAACCTTCTAGTAGAGTTAACCATTTTTCTAGGGCTTCTGCATCTATCTCTCCTTGAAATACAGGAATATCAAAATTAACTTGTACCTTGAAAGGAGAGGAGCCTCCAAAGTGGTCTCTTGATGAATATGCGATGATGCTATTGGAAAGAATTTAAGGATGTGTTCAAAATTCTCCATCATTTCATCCCTCTGTCGCGTGAGATCTTGCTCAAGCAACAGATTGATAGGATCGTCTGCTCCGTTGTTTTTTTTTTATTCCGCCATTGAGGGTTTCTTGGGTATGTGAGAGTGATTGTCTTCAAGAGAGACAAGCTCCAGACCCAACTTGCTATACTCGGACATCGTCGACGACATGCACATAAAAAACAATCAAGAGGAGCCTGCTCTGATACCACTGATTTGGATTATTTTTCGGTACAAAATGAGAGTGGAGATATAAAAAAGAAATGCACTGAGATATCGCGTATATCTAATAATATAACAAAAATATATCATAGATGCAACCATAAACACATAGATACAGTAATACACAATTTCTATTAATGAAATAAATGTATAGAGACTGTACAAATACAGAGTGAAAGACTTGCTAGAATGGTGGCAGTTTATTTCTGAGAAGAGATGTGAGGGCTACTCGCATTCACAAAAAGATGATTACAATGAGGCTCTGGAGGAATTTTTACAATAAAAATGAATTCCAAAAGTCATAGACATACAAAAACATAACCCTAGGAGATGAAGCTCCAAAATTCATGTGGGCCCTGTTTGGGTAGGTTAGTAAATCAACTTCTCGAGGTCGTAACATTTGCATACGATCTCTGTTTTAGGCGTGTGATAGCTCCTTGGAAAGGTGTCATCGAGGAGATTCATTTTGGGGGATAAATCATGTCTTCAACTAGAACTGAGAACCTCTATCTTGAAAAACCTTCATTTGGGCCCTCAAAATGGCCCTGGAAATTAAAAACTGCTAAATATAGTAAAATGCCAAATTTGCCAGAAAATTGTTTTGAGCCAGTCAGAAAAGGTGGGTGGCCAATGATATCCACCTGGATCAATCCCCCCTCCTTAGAAAGAAATGGTCTCCATTTCATTGAGTTCCCGGGGGAGAGGGAAAAGCATTTACTGGATCTGCATCTTGGTGATCTGCTTGCATTGCTGGAGACATCGCGCTGCTCAGTTTGTGGAAGTCTGTCATGAACCTATTGAGGCTGAGGTTTTTCAACAAGTTGGGCTACATGAGAGGACGGTGTGCATAAGGAATCTTGGCGCTTTGCTGCAACCTTGTCAACCTGCTTCTGTTGGACAGAAGGTGCTTGGGGCGAAACTGTAGTGGTTGCAGTGTCCTTTTGTTCCCCTTTTGAATAGATTGTGAAGAAGATGAATTTTGCAATATGAGATACTACCTTGCGACACTTTTTAGGTGGAACAGTAGTCGAAACTACCTCCTGTATTCTGTAGAGATGACCCCCTAGAGAAACAATGACACTGCGGTGTCGAGACTCATAAACAGCGTGGCACTTCCACATATATGGTTGGCCCAAGAGAACATCATAGACATCTAGTGGGGAAACATCACATAATACCTCATCCTTGAAGGGTTGGATGCCATATGACAATCGACAGTGCTGGCTGACACGAAGATATCGTCCTTGGTGAACCCACTCAATGTTGTATGGATGTGGGTGTGGTGTTTTCGACAATCCCAACTGTTTGACGACCTCTGCTGAGATGAAGTTCTTGTGGTTTCCGCTATCAACAATAAAATGCAGTGGGGTCCCCTTCACACACATCTGTGAATGAAAAAGGAACTCCCCCTCTTTAGGATCTGTTGGTTCTTCTGTTTGAGTTGTTATGGTCGCGACAATAGCAGTGGGGTCTGCGTCAATGATCTGTCCTTTACTAGTATTTTCAGAATCAGATTCTGAATCAGGGTTTGGCTCCTTGTATTTGATCTCGGCCAACAATGATTGTTTTTAGCGACATTCATCGGTGTTGTGCCAGAGGCTTTTGTGGAAATCACACCATTTTCTGGTGTCCTTCTTTGTCTTCCCGTAACACTTCTTTTTCTGTGCCTTGGACTGGTTTTTGGGCCACTGTTTGTTAGGGTTGTCTTTGTCATACTTTGGTTGTTGCGGATTTGTAGACCCAAATTCCGGTTTTTTTTGGTTCTTAAATTTCTACTCAATTTTAACAGCATATCGATAAGCAACACCAAGTGATGAGATGTCCAAAAAATCCATTTCAGTCTAGATGTATCTGTGGAGAGCCCCACGGTATTTCAGAACCAAATGTCGCTCTGAGTATTTTATACCTAGCTTGGTGTGCAAAGTATGGAAGGTATCGGTGAACTATGGAACTACTTGGCCCCTCTCTTGCTGCAGTGTGGTCCATCTCATGTACTGGTCCTCATAGTTGCCAACAAGTTAATATTGTTCCTTTACCGCATCCACAAAAAAATCCCAAGTGGGATCGACCCCATATATTCCAGACTCCTCTCTGGAACTTTTCTCCCAATAAGTTTCCCACCAATGTTTGACATGAGGGAGAGCTTAAAGGAGTGCAAAGGTGATCTTTTCTTTGTCGGAAAAATTGTGAACAAAGAAATAACCTTCTAGCAGAGTTAACCATTTTTCTAGGGCTTCTGCATTTATCTTTCCTTCAAATATAGGAATATCAAAATTAACTTGTACCTTGAAAGGCGAGGTGCCTCCAAAGTGGTCGCTTGATGAAGATGCGCCTGATGCTATCAGCAGGTGTTTAAAGATGTGGTAAAAATTCTCCATCATTTCATCCCTCTGTCGTGTGAGAGCTTGCTCAAGCAACAGATTGATAGGATCGTCTGCTCTGTCGTTTTTCTTTTCTTTCGCCATTGAGGGTTTCTTGGGTGTGTGAGAGAGATTGTCTTCAAGAGAGTCAAGATCGAGACCCAACTTGCTATACTCAAACCTCATCGGTGACATGCACTGAAAAAACTATCAAGAGCAACCTTCTTTGATACCACTGATCCAGATTATTCTTCGTCACGAAATGAGAGCGAAGATATAAGAAAGAAATGCACAGAGATGTTGCGTATATCCAATAATATAACATAAATATATCATAGATGCATCCATAAGCACAAAGATACAGTAATACATGATTTCTATTAATGAAATAAATGTACAGAGACTGTAAAAATATAGAGTGAAAGACTCGCTAGAATGGTGGCAGCTTATCTCTGAAAAGAGATCTGATAGCTACTCGCATTCGCAAGAAGATGATTACAATGAGGCTCTAAAGGCCTTTTTACAATAAACAAGAATTGCAAAAGTCATAGACATCCAAAAACCTAACCCTAGGAGATGAAGCGCCAAAAGTCATGTGGGCCCCGTTTGGGTAAGTTAGTACATCAACTTCCCGGGGTCATAACGTTTGCATACGATCTCTGTTTTTGGCATGTGATAGCTCGTTGGAAAGGTATCATCTAGGAGATTAATTTTGGGGGATCAATAATTCCTTGAACTATAATTGAGAACTTCAATATTGAAAAACCTTCATTTGGGCCCTCAAAATGGCCCCAGAAGTTAAAAACTACTAAAAATAGTAAATTGCCAAATTTGTCAGAAAACTGTTTTGAGCCAGTCGAAAAAGGTGGGTGGCCACTGATATCAAGCTGGTTCAATCCTCCCTCCTTAGGAAGAAATGGTCTCCATTGTGTTGAGTTCCCGGGGGAGAGGGAAAAGCGTTTACTGGATCTGCATCTTGGTGAGTTGCTTGGCTTCCTGGAGACATCGCGCTGCTCAGTTTGTGGAAGTTTGTCATGAACCTGTTGAGGCTGAGGATGTTCAACAAGTCAAGATACATGAGAGGATGGTGTGCAAAAGGAATCTTTGCGCTTTGCTGCAACCTTGTCGACCTTCTTCTGTTGGACAAAAGGTGCTTGGGGCGAAGTTGTAGTGGTTGCAGTGTCCTTCTATTCCACTTTTGAATAGATTGTGAAGAAGATGAATTTTGCAGTATGAGATACTACCTTGTGACACTTTTTAGGTGGAATAGTAGTCAGAACTACCTTTGGTATTCTGTAGAGATGACCCCCCAGAGAAACAATGACATTGCGGGGTCGAGACTCATAAACAGCGTGGCGCTTCCACATATATGGTTGGCCCAAGAGAACATCATAGACATCTAGTGGGGAAACATCACATAATACCTCATCCTTGAAGGGTTGGATGCCATATCACAATCGACATTGCTCGCTGACACGAAGATCTCATCCTTGGCGAAGCCACCCGATGTTGTATGGCTGCGGGTGTGGTGTTGTCGACAATCCCAACTGTTTGACGACCTCTGCTGAGATGATGTTCTTCTGGCTTCCGCTATCAACAATAAAATGTAGCAGTGTCCCCTTCACCCACATTTGTGAATGAAAAAGGTTCTCCCCCTCTTCAGGATCGGTTGGTTCTTCTGTTTGTATTGATGTGGTCGCAAGAATAGCAGTGGGGTCTGCATCAATGAACTGTCCTTTACCAATATTTTCAGAATTAGATTATGAATCAGGGTTTGGCTTCTTGTCTTTGATCTCGGCCACCAATGACTGTTTTGAGCGACATTCATCGGTGTTGTGCCAGGGGATTTTGTGGAAATCACACCATTTTCCAGTGTCCTTCTTTGTCTTCCCATGACTCATCTTTTCCTGTGCCTTGGACTAGTTTTCGGGAGACTATTTGTTAGGGATGTCTTTGTCATACTTTGGTTGTTACGGATTTCCAGACCCGAATTCCCGTTTGTTCTTGTGCTTAAATTTCTGATCAATTTTAACAGCATATTAAGAAACAACGAGTGATAAGATGTCCAAAAAATCCATTTCAGTCTAGATGTATCTGTGTAGATCCCCACGGTATTTCAGAACCAAATGTTGCTCGGAGTCTTTCATACCCATCTTGGTGCGCAAGGTATGGAAGGTATTGGTGAACTCCAAAACTGCTTGGCCCCTCTCTTGCCGCAGTGTGGTCCATCTCATGTATTGGTCCTCATAGTTGCCAACAGGGTAATACTGTTCCTTTACCACATCCACAAAAAAATCCCAAGTGGGATCGGCCCCATATATTCCAGACTCCTCTATGAAACTTTTCTCCCAGTAAGTTTCCCACCAATGTTTGACACGAGGGAGATCTTTAAGGAGTGTGAAGGTGATCTTTTCTTTGTCGGAAAAATTGTGAACAGAGAAATAACCTTCTAGCAGAGTTAATCGTTTTTCTAGGGCTTTTGCATCTATCTGTCCTTCAAATATAGGAATATCAAAATTAACTTGTACCTTGAATGGCGATATGCCTCCAAAGTGGCCGCTTGATGAAGATGCGCTTCATGCTATCGGCAGGCGTTTAAGGATGTGGGAAAAATTCTCCATCATTTCGTCCCTTTGCCGCGTGAGAGCTTGCTCAAGCAACAGATTGATAGGATCGTCTACTTCGTCATTTTTTTTTTCTTCCACCATTGAGGGTTTCTTGGGTGCGCGAGAGAGATTGTCTTCAAGAGAGAAAATATAGAGACCCAACTTGCTATATTCGGACCTCATCGGCTACATGCACTGAAAGAATGATCAAGAGCAGCCGGCTCTAATACCACTGATCCAGATTTTTTTTCGGCACAAAATGAGAGTGGAGATATAATAAAGAAATGCACAGAGGTATCGCGTATATCCAATAATATAACAAAAATATATCAGAGATGCAACCATAAACACAGAGATACAGTAATACACGATTTCGATTAATGAAATAAATGTACAGAGACTGTAAAAATACAGAGTGAAAGACTCGCTAGAATGGTGGCAGCTTATCTCTTAGAAGAGATGTGATGGCTACTCGCATTCGCCATAAGATGATTACAATGAGGCTCTAAAGGCCTTTCTACAATAAAAAGGAATTCCAAAAGTCATAGACATCCAAAAACCTAACCCGAGGAGATGAAGCGCCAAAAGTCATGTGGGCCCCGTTTGGGTAAGTTAGTACATCAACTTCCCGGGGTCGTAACTTTTGCATACGATCTCCATTTTAGGCATGTGATAGCTCGTTGGAAAGGTATCATAGAGGAGATTAATTTTGGGGGCTCAATCATTCCTTCAATTCTAATTCAGAACCTCAATCTTGAAAAACCTTCATTTGGGCCCTCAAAATGGCCCCGGAAGTTAAAAACTGCTAAAAATAGTAAATTGCCAAATTTGCCAGAAAATTGTTTTGAGCCAGTGGGAAAAGGTGAGTGGCCACCGATATCCACCTGGATCAAAGTTCAAATGAACCGAGATGATGTTTGGAAAACAACATTCAAGATCAAATTTGGTATTTTTGAGTGGAAAGTCATGCCTTTTGGCCTCATCAACGCCCCAACCACTTTCAAGAGGCTCGTCAATGAAATTTTCAAAGCACATTTGGGTCGAATTGTGGTCATATACTTAGATGACATTTTCATCTTCAGTCAAACATGGGACACTCACATGCAACATGTCCGACAAGTTCTCCAAATTCTCCAAGAACACAAGTTACAAGTCAGAGCGAAGAAGTCATATTTTGGTCAAACTTCAGTTCCCTATCTCGGCTTTATGTTCAACTCAGAGGGTATTCAACTAGATCCATCTTGCACCCAAGCATTGAAGAAATGGCCTCTACCTTCTTCAGCTAAGGAGTTGAAAAGATTTATAGGTGGCATCAATTTCTATTGTAATTTCATTCCCTCTTTTTCAAATCTTGCTCGACCTTTGCATCAGCCCTCAAATACTTCTTCTACATTCATCTGGACCAAAAAAGAAACTAGTCACTTTGCTCAACTCAAAGACACCCTTTGTTCATCATGTGTGTTACATCTGGCAGACCTCTCCCAACCCTTTGAGATTGAGTGTGATGCCTCACAATATGCTATTCATGCCATACTTAAACAGGGAGGACACCCCATTGCTTACCACTCTGAAACCCTGTCCGAGGAAAAGAAAAACTAGAGTACCTATCACAAGGAATTTCATAGTCTGGTTTAAGCGCTCAAACAATGGAGGCATTATTTGTTCAGTACACCTTCCTTCATGTATGCCTCGTGGTGACTTCGTTTTCCATGCTTCCACCTCTGAGAGAAAGATTATTCCCTTATCTAGCCACTCTCTCAGGAAGAAAATCTTGTCCTTTGAGTTTTTCTGAGGAAAAGGGAGGGCGCACCAACTAGGGTTCATGCCCTTGTTGGTTTCTTCTTTGTGAGAATGAAGTGAGTGTGCCCTCTTCCATGGTTGCACTGTGCTTCTCCCATTGATCACTCTGAGATCGCCAAAACCCGCTTGGCCACTCTCGGATCATCTTGGTTCGGATTCCCATTTGCTTGGTCACCCAAACTAATGGTGCACGTCTGTTTAGGTTTGTGCCCCTTAGGAGAGTTTTCGGTCAGAGAGCCAGGCTATGGCTTGCATGGTCACCTTCTCCTGTAGATTGCCTTCTTGGGCAGATCAAACTCTCATAACCACTCTCCAAAAGAGAGTCAATCTCCAATACACATTCCAAGCCGCTGAGGAAATGAGAGATGAATACACACCCCACAAAAAAATTAATCCTTTAGAATTGATTCGTGGCACAAAGGGATTGATGAGATACTCATTTACAACTCATAAAAATATCATATGTTGAGTGTCACTATGGACACCAATCCATCTCACCGGAGTGCAATAGTCAATTAGTGCTATGTATAAGGCTCACTCTGCGATTGATCTCGATAAAACCGGCTCAGTAAAACACAATATTCCCCCACATTGATGAACTGAGTAGAAAATATGATG
Organism: Picea engelmannii; assembly: GCA_009831015.1. Lineage (NCBI taxonomy): Eukaryota > Viridiplantae > Streptophyta > Pinopsida > Pinales > Pinaceae > Picea > Picea engelmannii. Next base: position 538,726 of record ML779950.1, read on the forward strand.
GAAATGGATGTCACAACAGATGACTTAATGGATTCAATGGATGTCACAACAATGACTAAAGTATGGAGTACGAGCTAGGTAGAAAAGATGCAAAATAACCTAAGCAAGTAATTGTGCAAAGTGAAAATCTCCAAGAGAGTGCGAGTTAACGAGCTAGGTAGAAAAGATGCAAAATAACCTAAGCAAGTAATTGTGCAAAGTGAAAATCTCCAAGAGAGTGCGAGTTACAATCCTAAAACTACGTGCACTAGTGACATAGAATACACTACTAAAAATTGCATAAATAAAGGTACAATAAATAGCCATCATAGACAACAATCATCGATATGGATCCCAACAACAAAACTACGTTAAATACCTATTTACAATAAAGGAATCAACATCTCTTAATTTATTTATTTATCCCATAAGAAAAAAAAAATCTCCAAAAGACATCAAATGTGGCATACAACCAATCTAAAGAGAAGAATGCTCTTGTCAACGCCTCAAACAAACATAAAATTAAGAATCCATTGAAGAGCTAACACAAAAACTCTCCCCAAAATCTTCAAAATACAATAAATTGGCAAAGAAAAATGCCAATTCACTTATGGAACTGCACCAAAGGTCCTCCATCAACCACAAAGTTAGTGCCAATACTGACAACACCAAGGACATCAATCGTCAAAGCTGAAGTCTTTTCCATCAAACGAAAACTGCAAGGTTAAAGAAAAAGGCATAGGCGAAGTTTGTTCCAAAGATGAAATAATCCAAATGGAAGGTTGAACTTTCCTTGAGCACTGGAAACTCAACAAACAACCAGGGGACACTCAGGAACACAAGGCAGCATGGGGTAACATAATGCAATGAGGTAATGGCAACCGTGGAGCCTCAAACGCAACTGCACCCAATTGAAGCAACACACCCATGAATCACTTGAAGAATGGAACTCTTACCTTTCAAAAGTTGCAACATCATGTGAGATGGCTCTCCCTAGAACAGGTACGCCAACAACACTGAGCATCCAACGCCACGTCCCTGGTACCTTGGTGAAAGCTAGATTGAAGAGATAGGAAAAAAATTATCCTCCAGTTATCATAAAACCTTTGGTGCTCACTAAAGCTCCTCTTATTTAAGCAGTAGAAGCCTCTGAAATGTAGAGTGGGATCCTCACAGAGGCGGATCCTATGCCTAAAACAACGAGTACACGACCAAGAATGAGAACAGACGGATTGGGTGCCACATCCATTACAACTGCGCCTGAATCAAGCACCCCATCCGCCAGAAGAATCGATGGTCGTCACCCATAATAATCGTTCAGGAATCCTCCTATTATCGTCAAGGAGGAATATCATCCTTGTTGATTCCGTCACAACACTGCTTTATTGTGTATTGGGCAGAGATTTCCCTAAAATAAATGCCCTGAAAAACACAAGAGCACGGCTCCAACCGAAAATGCGCACAACATGCCCGGCACCATAAAACATTGAATATTTCAGGAAAATAATGTTGAATTAAATAAAAATGGGCACAAAACACCTCATACCAAGCGGAAGGTACTCTTCTTACCAAACTCTTCAGACAACTAGCATGACCACTGGAATGTGAAGATGCGGGTTGTCGCGCCTCAAAGCCCGCGCAATGACGAGCGAAAATAGGAATCGGTGCTTGCAAGGTCTATTCTGCGAGATCCATGTACTCAATAGTCAGCAAACGGGCACATAAACAAGGAACTGCGCCATAATTCACCACTGTGACGCACGACGAGGGCATCACATGTAATAGATGAATCAATGCCCGCGCTGCAAGAAGCATTATATCTGCATTACACTCGTAGTTGAGAAGAGTCACAGGCACTGGCACAAAATAATCCATAGAAAAGATGCTCAGCTATTCCTTCAGATGCAATCTTTGATTGAATTCAATATTGTTCAATGAACAAATCCATTTTGAAGTGAAGTGGCAGACACTTGAACAACAAACACACTGAGCCACCAACACAAACAATTACAGTCGTTGTAAATAATGAAAATAGACACGGTGCGATTAGGTGTGATCACATCGAGAGTACATTTAACTCTAGCGTCATAGATGAGGTATATCTATTCATTGCACTCTTGATAAAATGGGACATAAAATGGGAGAGTAGACTATAATACAGAAATATTCCATTACTTGTTAATATCAATATATTAGACTCTAGAGAATGTACAAGTTCTTATTAGTTTTAACTTATTCTAAAGATAATTGGATAAGTTGTGAAAATATCTCAACCACATATTAATCTAGGATTTTACAAATCCAACTCTCAAACAACTTTTTAAGAATAAGATCACACAACTTAAATAGAGATTAGCTCTACTTCTCACTACATTAGAAAACATAATAAATAAGTAGGAATTATATATTTCAACACTCTCCCTTAATCACTACTTAACTAAATATCTATGTGGTCATAACTTCATGTGCTTCCTCTTGTACCTCCATCTGATTATTAAGTCTATATAAAAAGAAATCCATCTACAAGAATACATGGGTCATCACCTTTTTTTCTACATGGTTCATTCAACCATTCTTCCTCATACTTCCCCCTTCATCACATCATCATCAATCTCGTTTTTTTTTAGGCTTACCAATAACCATGCTCTGGGTTTTCTTGGATTACCCTCAACCATGCCCCTGCTTACTGTAACCATGCTATGAGTATTCTTGGATTACCCTCAACCATGCACCAGGTTTTCTCGGATTTGTAACCATGCTCTCTCAAGTGGTTTTGACCATAAACCATCCTTTACATAGTGGTTTTTAGATCACCACCAACTTTTCACATTAAGGAATATACAATAGCTCAAATACACAATATTCTCTAATCAAATACACAATATTCTCTAAGACCATTATTTCAAAATATCATAGACTTGTTTTCAATTACAAGTGTGACTCAATTTCAAATAACTTAAAAGACTTAACTATACACACCTTTAAACAAAAAAATATGATAACTTAATCTCACTTTTTATGTCAAATTGAAAAGTGTGTAAGTCCGACGAAATGAGCAGGTACACCTCACTTAGCTATAACACTTCCAAGCAGTGTGTAGGAGAACAGTGATGTTATATTCAATTATAACGGAACAGTGTCGTTAGTTTATAGGAGAACAGTGACGTGTGTGCGAGAGCATAGCCTCCCACAATGCTATCGATTCACTGTAAAACAAGGAAAGAAGTACCTTCTCTGGATCGTGAATGCTGCACTCAATAGCGGGCACTTTTTCAAGATAGCAGGCCACGAATTTACTGTTGTAGCTGTGGACGCTTGCTACATCAAGCCATACAAAACAGATATAATCCTCATCTCTGTCGGCCAGACTACAGATGTTCTTATCACGGTTAACCTGGGAAAATACTATATGGTCGCCCGACCATATAATAATTACGTCGAAAGGGTACACCTATTGACAATGGGCAGATTTAATAGGGGTTTAGTGCTTAATTACGCCGAAAGGCGTATACCTATTGACAATGAGCACAATTAATCAGATTTTAATCTAAAATTGTAATCTGATGGTTAACAATTGAAGATGCTGGCATATTCTTAGTGTTCCTCCCAAATCAATGAATGTGATTTACTCTTCATAACTTCCTTGTATTTCTGAATGCATCCGTTACCCTGTTTACTTTTTAACATTTACCTAATCATATTAAGAAATTACTGTAACACTATATGATTGCCACGTTTAAATGATTAGCCTTTCAAATTACCATTTAAATTTCCTCAATTACCATTTAGATTTCCTCAATTATCCAGGCGTTTCATTTTCTGCCTGTGCTTTTCATTTTCTATATTTCCTCATCATTTTCACCACGCATTGCCACGGATTTCAGCGGTTCGGCGCTCGCTGTGCTAGTAAGTTTTCTATGGACAGGATTAAATATGGCTGGAATATTCTTAGTAGTCACACAAAATAAATGGCTGTGATTTCAATCATTAACTTCCTAGCTATTATAAAGACATCAGTTTATGTGTTTACTTTTTTACATTTACCTAATCATATTTAAAAATTACTTTGATAGCTAACTGATTGCCACATAAGTGATTAACAAAAATTAAAATATTAACACCAGAAAAATGAAGCCCAACAGTTTATTTGTTAATAGATAATATATTCTTTTAAAAATTCATTTCATCTTCTCAGCCCAACTTCTCAACCCAACGGCTACTGCCATTCTAGAGTATATTGGACATCAAAATTCTATGTGACCCATTTTGCCTAGTCTTCCACCCTACGACACTGCGACTGTCGCTAGATTTAGCAGAGCACTACGAAGCTTGGCATCGTGGGAGTACCTAGTGGACGTTCCACATACAATAGATGAAAGCCTCATTGCTATAGTTGGACTGGGGTTGCTTCCGTGTGGTACTGGGAAAACCTGTGATAGCCCCAACGGGATGAGTTTGAGTACTAGTATCAACAACGTATCCTTTGTAGAGCCCACGATCTCTCTTCCTCAAGCATATTATTTCTCCATTCCTGGTGTTTTTACCACGGATTTTCCATCAAAACATGTTGTTAGATTCAACTACACGGGTGAGAAAATACTGGAAAGTCTTTGGGTTCGTGACCCCGCAACAAAAGTGAAAGCGTTCAAATACAACTCGACAGTGCAGCTAGTTTTTCAGGCAACAAATATCTTCGTTGCAGAGAAACCTCACACAACGACTACTCTCATGGCAACTCTTTCTCCTTGGATTCTACGGACTCTCCCACACAAACAAAACAACAATGCTATAAGCTATCTCACTCACAATCACACTTTTTATCAGACCTTCATTCTGAGTTCAAGTTTCTGTGATTGATCTTTGACTAAATTGTATCCAGCAGAATGTCACTTGAACTCGTGAATGTACCAGCGCTAGACCCTTCCTTCACACGATTTCACATAGACCAGACTATGACAGGTACGATTTGCAGCTCCTTCCCAATTTCTCAATTTCTTCAATCTCGTACCTTATCGACAACTTGGATCATCGATCCTTCCAGTGATCGATGCTCTTGAACAAATGCTCCTTACTTCAGGGATGCAAACTCCAATAGGTCAAACACACTCCTCTACTCTCCCCATGTGGCTCGGCAGTCCAGTGAGGGAGTCACACCAAGCCCTGACTCTATCATACCATGATAAAATGGGCAGGGAGAGTAGAGTATAATACAAAAATATTTAATTATTTGTTAATATTAATATATTAGATTTTATTATATAGAATGTATATATTGTTATCCGTTCTAACTTATTTCAAAGATAATTTTTAACTTATTTTAAAGATAATTGGAGAGGTTGAAAGAATATCTCAATCACACACCAAATTAAAATCTTACAAATCCAACTTTTATAATTATTCTGCTAAATCCACATACTGGATATTCAACAAACTGGCACATAAACAAGGAACTGGCCCCATAGTGCACCAGTGTGGCTCACGACTAGGGCATCACATGTAATAGATGAGTCAATGCAAGTGCTGCATGAAGCATTATATCTGCATTACTCTCGTGGTTGAGAAGACACACGCACTGGCACAAAATAATCCATAAAAAAGTTGCTCCGCTATTCCTTCAGATCCAATCTTTGATTGAATTTAATGATTTTGAATTTAATGATTTTCAATGAACAAATCCATTTTGAAGTGAAGTGGCGGACACTTGAGCAACAAACACACTGAGCGACCAACACATACAACAATTACAGTTGTTGCAAATAATGAAAATAGACACGGTGCGATTAGGTGCTATTACATAGATAGTACATTTAACTCTAGCGTCATAGATGAGGTATAGATTCATTGCACTCTGCTAATAAGTCACGACTACGATCACACTTTTTGGACTCGAGGATGCCATGACTCGGATCTATGGTCGCACTCATGTGTGCAGCTGCAGCGGCCGCTTTGGGGATTTGGGGATCAACCTTGCCAACATGGAAATGGATAGGATCCAACAAGGAGCTTTTCATGAACTGGTGGATCCCCAGCTGGACATTGAAATTAACCATCTGGTGAAGGCAATGGTCAATTCAGTTGCGCAGAGCATATGAGATTTGATGCATGGCATCAACCAATCTGAATGAAATATGTGATTCCAAGGCAGACAAAGGAGCTAATGTTTGGTCGAAAACTCATCCAGTAAAATTGGGCAGCTGGTGTGATCGCAATATTTCTTGTTGCAACAGCCGACGGCGCCGTCAAAACATCTCTAATGTCAAAATATCTGAAATCTTTTATATAAACTCGAGGAAACAAGGCTACAACTTATAACTTCCATAATTTGAAAATCTGATTAAATATCTGAAATCGTTTATATAATCTTGAGGAAACAAGGCTACAACTTATAACTTCCATAACTTGAAAATCTGATTAAATATCTGATATCGTTTATGTAAACTCGAGGAAACAAGGCTATAACTTATAACTTCCATAATTTGAAAACCTGATTGTTACTTCTGAATGAGAGTCAAACTCGAGGGCGAAGGGGGTTGCCGAAGCCAGTGAGAATTCACGCAGAATCTAGATTGTAAGCTGGAGCATCTGGAAATCGATCTGTGCCCCAAAAACCATTAACTGATACTGTCTAGCACGGTTTAGAAAACTCAAAGAGACCTACAAAACGATCACCTCACTGCCATGAACTACAATAGAGGGAGTCCAAAGCAACCAAAATATTGAAACAACAAAGTCAAAGCACACTACTCTCGCCTACCTACAGGAATTTATTCCTCTACGTAGGTTTTCTCGCAAGATCCGTGGGCCTCCCGTGAGGGAGTCAAGCCCAACATAGCATAATGAGAAAGGTGAGAGTATATATTACTAGCACAGTTACATAGTTACATAATTGTGGTTGATCAACTCAGAAAGGTTGATAAGATGAAAAGAATCCTTAAAAGAATATATTAAATTTTATTATTGATTAACAAATAAAATAGCTAGGAAGTTAATGATTGAAATCACAGCCATTTATTTTGTGTGACTACTAAAAATATTCCAGCCATATTTAATCATGTCCATAGAAAACTTATTAAGCACTAAACCCCTATTAAATCTGCCCATTATCAATAGGTATACGCCTTTCGGCGTTGAACGCCAAAACGCACATAGGGCTGGTGTTGTGCTTGGTGAACGCTGAAACGCACGAAAATACACATAGAGCTGAGGAAATTTAAAAGTTAATCTTAAATGTTGTAATTCCAAAGGTTAATTAGTTAAACGTGGTAATCATATGGTGGTACAATAATTTCTTAATATGATTAGGTAAATGTTGAAAGGTAAACAAGTTAACTGATGCATTCAAAAATACAAGGAAGTTATGAAGAGTAAATCACATTCATTGATTTGAGAGGACGACTAAGAATATGCCAGCATCTTCAATTGTTAGCCATCAGATTAGAATTTGTTGATTAATTGTGCCCATCTCCAATGGGTATATGCCTTTTGGCGTAACTAGCATAGCCACAAATTTGTTGCTGGTGAATGTTGAAATGACAGCTTGTAAAACATGAACTGTTGGGAAAGAGAAACGCCCAGAGGTGGACAGAAGGAGTTAGTTGGAAGGAGGCAGAACGTGGCTGGTGAAGGCCAAAGGTTTATGTTGGCCTAGAAAATGAAACCCTAATCACTCATATGTGGCAATCAACTAGCCACCATATTAAATTTTAAATATGATTAAGTAAAAGTAAAAAAATAAACATGTAAATTGATGTCTTTATAATAGTGAGGAAGTTAGTGGTTGAAATCACAACCATTGATTTATTGGGACTACTAAGAATATTCCATCAATATTTAATCTTGT
>ML779950.1:552261-589915 GCA_009831015.1 Picea engelmannii
GGTCACGTCCTCCCTGGTTTATTGGAGGCCTTTGATCTCTTCCACCATTGTTAAGAGGTGGTCTGGGTATGAATTTTGGTTTAGCAGTTGGACCCAGATCCCTTGTCTTCCAAATGGCTTCCTGTAGGCTGGTAGGCTTGAAGACCTTAACCCAACTCTTCAAGGGTTCCATCAATCCTTCTGTAAAGAGCATCATGAGCCTGGTTGGGGACATATCTTGCACCATCACTGCTAACCTCTGGAACTCATCAATGTATGCCTCAGCCATACCTGTTTTCTTGAGTTGGGTGAGCTCCCAGAAATGTAACTCAGGATCTCCTAGATCAAATCTATCAATCAGCCTCTGGGTGAATTCTGTATAGGATACAATTTGGTTGTGGCCGAGTGTGGTGAGCCCATGGTACCACCAGTCATGGGCCTTGCCATCCATGTACATGGTGGCAAACTTGATGGCCTCCATCTCTCTCATGGGGTTAATCTGCAGGTAAGTATCCAACATCTGCACCCATGCTTGTGTTGTCATCTTAGTTGTACCATCAAAGTATGGAATCTCTATCTTCCCTACCCTTCGCTCAAACTCAAAGTTGTCCCTATGGTTCATCCTAGGCTGATTTCTGAACCTGAGTTGACAATACTGGTCTAGGGACATCTATCTTTGAACTTTCATATCCAGGCTATAGTATTCCCTGGTACTCCTAGCTAATTGTTCCACAAAATCTTCAACATGATCCTATTTCCCTTGCTCATCAGTGAATGTGGGCATGTATGGTCTAGGGTTAGCTCTACTATCAGAGTGTCGACCTAGATGTTCATCTGTGAACACTGGCATGTATGGCCTATGATTGGCCCTGCTACCCATCTGTCCATGGAATGTGCCACCTCCCAGACTTCCTTCAGATCCCGGTGCTTTCTCCAGGTTATATCTGGCTTCCTCATGGGTTCCATTGGAACCCCCAGCCTCCTTAATCCCATATGTATCAGGATCCTTGCCTCGATGGATCACTTGCATCAGAAGGTCTGTTATCCTAGTTTTGTTCTCGTTCATTTTCTGTAGATTCTCATCAACTTTCTTCAAGGTTTCAGAGATTTCGGCCTGTCCCCTTCTGTTGGTTTCCTGATACTCGTCCAACTGTCGGACCAATGTGCTTTCTGTGCGGTTCATGTTTTGTTGGAACTTACCAAATTCGGCTACTAATAGAGCCAAGCAATGAGGCTCATGGTCATCCCCTAATCCTTCCATTTCTACCTCTGTTTCACTATTGTTTTTCTTCCTCTGACCCATAACAGTTCCACTGTACCTCTGCATATGCCGATCTCTCCACAGGCTTGGAGGATTGATGCTCTGATACCACTGTAATGATCCCAAGCCAAATTCTTTCTTGGAATCACTAACTACTACTAATTTATTGAGTTATTAAGTGCGTACAAGATTCATCAACACATGGAGATCACAATATATTCAAGATGTAGAAGCACAAGCAAAGATCTGACCTTTTTATTATGAGCAATGGAAGATCAAAACAATAGATGGCCGATCTAGCATAAACCTCAGATGGCCGTACAAGCAATAGATATGAGATGCTACAAAATGCTCCCGACAATACAAAATAAGCCTCCAAAGGCTGGATATACAATGAAGACTGAATCAAGCAGATCTGAGCCATACTAATGCTCAACCTCCAAGCTGGAAAGTGCCACATCCTGCTAGAATGATGAAGCCCTCAATAATTCTACCCTGCTACCGAAAGTGTCCAATCATCCCGATAAATATGCCAAATGATAGATCGGGCAACTGTAAGGAAAACCCAGATGTCCAAATTCCCAAATCCACTCTCAAACCCCGTAGATTTGAATTCTCCACTAAATGGTGCACCCCACTGGATGACTAAAACCCTAGCTGGTTTGGCCCTGATGAAGGAGGCCTACAAATGCTCTGAAACTCTCCAAGAATATAGATCAGGCTATGCGAATCCCGTGGGAGAAGTTTCAGGCTCAGATCTTAAGCAGATCTCCCTAGATCTGAGTTTTACTGAATCACGGGACGTCCCCTATGGCTCCAAGACGTCCCAATCTACAGACAAATGTAGAATGATGATAACCCTCCAAAAAATCCCTCAAACTGATGGTCCTTCCCCTGCAAACAAACCCAACTGTCGGAATGGCCCCAGGCCCTCAGGATAAGCTTGATCGAACCTCCCTCTAGATGATGGTGTGCCCTTGCTAGAAACACAAGAACAGTACAACCTGCTACCTTCTGAAGCGCTACATGGAGATGGGCTGAGACTAGAATGGTGTGGAGGAGTCTTTCATCCCCGAGACCAAGCTGTGGAACAAGGTGAGTGGATATTTCACCAATGAGTTGCTCACAAGGGTTTGTACAACAAACCCCCAAACTGAATGCTCAAGAGAAATAGCAAATGCTAATCCAAAACCAGAATGAGTAATAGGTGCACCCCAGCCTCTTACTTATAATTTTCCTTCTAATTCTCTGTTGAGTTAGGTTAACTCCCAGGGTTAATCTTCTATTCTTCTGTTGAATTATCTTTTACTCCTTTATCCTTTTCCTTTCTTAAGTCAACTTTAAAATATAACTTTTAGCTTCTTGAATTTTTCCCCCCCTCAGTGTGAGACTATGACCTAGTGGGGGTGCCCAGGCCACTGAGTCTCCTCATCACCTCTCTAAGAGGTGGGGGACATTACATCCTTGATCGTTAGATCAAGAGGACACGTGATAGAAATCTGCATACTTCACAGGGAGAGAAAAATTGAGTGTTGACAACTCCGAAGTCTAGAGACACGAAGGGATTGTAGCCGTTGACCCTAGGGGGACTCACGTCATTGGATTAGAGACTTCAAATAGAAGCCAAAGAAGGAAAGGGTTGAAGTTTGAGAACTCCGGTGTCCGGAGTTCCGAAGTGATCACCACCGTTGGTTGGCAGGACAAGTGTCTGCAGATCGCCAATTCCGGAAGGTCGAAGTACGGAAGGGAACTGGGTTTGAGATTTCAAAACTCCAAAGTCTAGAACTGCAAAGAGATCACACCTATTGCTTTTGAGGGAGCAGATCTAGTCCGTAGATTTGAAAGGCATAGGTTTGAACCATCGATTCAGACCCTATCATCGAGATCGTGATATTGATGATCCTATAGCATTACGGGGATAAGAGTAGCATAGAGTTTAAATTATCGAGGGTGGGACACTATTAAAACCGTGGTTTCGTTAGGAGGGAACATGGAGGTTCGAGGACGATTGCAGGCCCAAAATTAGTTTGACCCCAAACTTCTTGTGGCCACACTCACAATCGCGTGGTCATCACCAAGGTTACATCAAGAGGGCTTATCAGGAAAAGGAGCTAACACCTGACACTCTGGGATTTCCTAGGAAAGAGAAAGGGAAGGTTGTGAGCACCATTATACCTGCAACAAGAAGCCAAAAGGGCCTGTGTATAATCATAAAAGGAAACCATCAAGGTTTCAGAGAGTCAATCGACTCAAGAATCGGAGATCCAAGGTCAGGAAGTTGCGCAGCCCTACAGGCGAGTAGGGGGGCTGCATCAGGTGGTATCAGAACTGATATTGAGTTTGTTGCAGACAAAAAAAAAAGGTAAAGGAGGTAAGTTGGTATCAAGTGTGGTATCAAGAAAATTTGATTTCTGTTTGTAGGTGACGCAATGGAATAATGCCACCCAGAAGGTGTAGAGCGAATCCAGAAATGGAAGAAGAAATGAGGCAACTTTGAATGAGATTGGATGCCATGGAAACAACACAAAGGAGAGCACCAAACGCTATAGATAACAGTGAAGCTGAGAGAAAAGAAGTATAGGGAGAAGAAAATGTAGCAGAGGATTTTGCACAAGACCGCTTGATAAAAGTTGTTTCAAAGATAGGAGCTAGAGAAAAAATAGAGGTACCAATGTATGAAGGAAATTTAGAAGTTGAAGAATTGTTAGAATGGGTACATGCTATGGACAAGTACTTCAATTACGAAGATATCGAAGAAGACAATATGGTGAAGCATGCAGTGACGATACTAAAAGGTCATGCAGCGCTATGGTGGGATGAACTACAAGCCGAACGCAGGAGCAATCGAAAGAAGAAAATTAAAAAATGGGATAGGATGGTAGCCAAGTTGAAGGAGAAATTTATCCTGAAGGACTATCAAATCAATCTGTTTAGGAGATTGAAGAACCTGAAATAGAGGGGCTTATCAGTGAAGGAGTACACTGAGGAATTTTACAGACTGAACATGAAGGCTAGACATAAAGAGAATGAAGTTGAGAAAACAACCAGGTATATCAATGGGTTGAGATATGAAATATAGGAGGATATCAGCATGATGTATGTCATTAAATTCGAGGATGCTTATTAAGCAGCCTTGAAAGCTGAAGAAAAATTGGCCAAGAAACAAAGCCAACGATGCAGAGGAGGAAATTCAATAAGAGGTAAGGGAACCACTAGAGAGAAGGTCCAAATGTCGAAGTCTGAAGCTGAAAAACAACATAGTCACCATCAGAAGGGTGGAAGTTCTAAAGAATGACAGTATGGAGGAAGAAGTTCTTTTTCCATAGGAAGAAGAAGAGGAAGAGCCAGAGGAGGCATAGTAAAATGTTATACCTGTGGAAAATAAGGACACAAGTCTTGGGAATGTCCAAAGAGAAAATACGAAGGGGGTGGTGAAGCACATGTTGCTTAAGCACAAAAGCATGTTGAAGCATAAGCGGAAGAAGGGGGAAAGAAGCTCATGATGAGGAAAATTATTCTTAAACCAGAGAAGGATGTAGAGGAACCAGTTCAATGAACAAGTCTGTTCAAAAGTGCTTGTAAGTCGAAGGACAGAGTTTGTAAGGTGATCATAGACACTGGGAGCACTGACAATCTAGCATTCATAGAGATGGTGGAGAATCTGGAGTTGAAGACAACTGCACATCCAAACCCATAAAAGGTATCCTGGTTGTAGAAAGGACATCAAGTAATGGTAAGTCAACAATGCCTAGTTGAATTTAAAATAGGAGATTATAGGGATGAAATATTGTGTGATGTAATTCTTATGGATGTCTGTCATATTTTATTAGGGAGACCATAGCAGTTTGAACGAAAATTTATTCATGATGGAAGGAAGAATACTTATACCCTAGAAAATAATGGTAGGACACATATGTTGTTACCGATAGAAGACAAAGAGAAAAATAGAGAGGCTAGTTCAAGTATACTTCTCATGTGTGGGAAGGAACTCTTGAATGAAGTCAAGAAGGAGAAAGAAATGTAGTTTGTTGTAGTGAGGAAGCCTAGAGTTATCCTTACAAACACTTATGTAGAATATTTCCCTGAAGAAATCCAGGAACTGTTAGAAAAATTTGCGGATATAGTAGTGGATGAGTTACCACACTCATTTCCACCCATGAGGAGTATAAACCATCATATTGACCTTATTCTAGGAGCTAGTTTACCAAACAAAGAATCTTATAGGTTGACACCTAGAGAGAATGAGGAAGTCAAAAATCAAGTACAGGAGTTGTTGGATAAAGGTTTAGTCAGGGAACTCCTAAGCCCATGCACAGTACCAACTATGTTAAGTCCAAAGAAGGATGGAGGATAGATAATGTGTACAGATTCCAGAGCCATCAACAAGATAACCATTAGGTATAGATTTCCTTTACCGAGGATGGATGATTTGATCGATTGTTTGAGTGGAGCAAGTTATTTTTCCAAGATAGACTTGAAGAGTGGATATCATCAAATAAGAATGAGAGAGGGAGATGAATGGAAAACATCATTCAAGAAAAATGAAGGACTGTTTGAATGGCTGGTCATGCCATTTGGTTTGAAAAATGCACCAAGCACATTTATGAGATTGATGAATAAAGTGTTGAAAGACTTCGAAGGAAAATTTGTCATAGTATATCTGGATTGTTAATGTTTAAGCCATTATTATATTTATTTGCATTTCAATAAATAACAACAACATAAGACAAGATCACTGAGAAATACACAATCACAAGAGACACATCATTTATCCTGGGAAACCCTCTAGGGGAAGAAAACCCAACAAAACTTCCTTATTATAGATAGCCAATACAATGCCAAGAGATAACTCAAACAAGTACATAAACTCATCTCCTAAATATGTGCCTCTCTCTCTCTCTCTTCTCCAGCTGCAGCTCTGAAACTTGTCTCTCAATGAACAAGTGAGTGTGTGTGTCTAAGTGAGGCAGTAGCCTCCTTATTTATACAAATTTGGCACATGTGGAAGTTTCCTTTCACGGGCAAGGCCGACTTCTTCTTCTGGGTGGTTATAAACACCTTTATTATATTTTGGGGCCTCTTAGATATATTTTGGGGTCGACTTCTTCTTTTTCCTATTACAATTCCATTATGACCAATCCGCAAAAGGGGATTTGGTCCTTTTACAATAGCCAACATGATTAATCCACAATGGGGATTTGATCCAATGAATAATATATCAATAATAATCAAAATAAAATTTGCAGTTACATTACTTCAACACTCCCCCTTAACAAGAAGGGTATTCTACAATAGCATCAGACGAGAGAGAGGCCTTTATCATCAACAACATCAGGAGGACAACATCATCAATATCATCTTGGAATACTGACTAGCATATCTATAAATCATCGAAAGTTTTCTTCATCGACAACATCATCATTCTCAAAGGAATGCAATCATCATCTGCATCAATATTTATTAGTATACAAATAATACATCATCATCACAACACGAGGCTGGCTCATCATCATAATACTGGATTGGCTTTACGTCACAACTATAAGGCTGGAAGCACAGTACTCATCATTCTTTACGTCACAGCAATTAAGCTGGAAGCACAATACTAGTCTTATCTCGTCGTCTTGCTTTACATCACAACCATCAGGTTGGAACCAAGATATTAGACTGGATTTACATCACAGTTGTCAAGCCGGAAGAATAGTACTAGTCTCATCTCATCGTCTTTCTTTACGTCACAACCATCAGGTTGGAAGCAAGATACTAGACTGGATTTATGTCACAATTGTTAAGTCGGAAGCTCGGTACTAGTCACATCACATATTATTTCTTTATCTCACAACCATCAGGTTGGAAGCAAGATACTAGATTGGCTTTATGTCACATCTATCAAGCTAGAAGCTCAGTACTAGTCACATCACATCTTCCTGCTTTACGTCACAACCATCAGGTTGGAAGCAAGATACTAGATTGGCTTTATGTGACAACTATCAAGCTGGAAGCTCAGTACTAGTCACATCACATCTTCTTGCTTTACGTTAGAACCATCAGGTTGGAAGAAAAATACTATACTGGCTATACGTCACATCTATCAAACTGTAAGCTCAGTACTAGTCACATCACATCTTCTTTCTTTATGTCACAATAATGAAGCTGGAAGCAAGAGATGTCTCATCACAGCAACTACTCACCCTTTTGAGGAGGGTCCTTTCGGACTATACCATGCTTATCTCAAAAGTGATCAAACTTTACACGAGATAGAGGCTTGGTCAACACATCAAAAACTTGTTCATCCATGCTAATGTACTAGAGATTTATGGCTCCTCTCGGCACCATGTCACGGATGTAATGATATCAGATCTCTATGTGCTTCGAATACAAGATTCTCTGTCATCTTTATGCAACTCTGGTTGTCACATAGTATTGTGGTTGCTTCCATCTCTATGTCAAATAGATCGATCAACAAATTTTGAAGCCATATAGCTTCGTAGATAGCAGAACATGCAGCAATGTATTTTGCTTTCGATGTGCTGAGAGAAATGATGGATTGCTTCCTACTCCGCCACAAGATCATGGATGATC
Organism: Picea engelmannii; assembly: GCA_009831015.1. Classification (NCBI taxonomy): domain Eukaryota; kingdom Viridiplantae; phylum Streptophyta; class Pinopsida; order Pinales; family Pinaceae; genus Picea; species Picea engelmannii. The sequence continues at coordinate 560,084 of ML779950.1, forward strand.
CCAAACTGAAAAAACATCCTGAAGTGATTTTCCTGTCAGAAACACTTCCTTCCCAATCTAAATCAGTGTACCCACTCAATGTGAAATCATGATCTCCATCATAATTGAGACCATAATCTAATGTACCCTTAAGGTACCTCATCACATTTTTTGTAGCCACTAGGTGAACATGTTTGGGTTCTACCAGAAACTGACTCAAGGTGTTCATGGAAAAAAAAATATCTAGTTCGGTGTTCGTCCAGTACATCAACAATCTAATAATCTGTCTATACAACGTGGCATCAATCAATTCTGACGAACTATCAACCAACAACTTCAACTTCGCTTCCATGAGTGTATTCATGGAATTTCACTCCAACATGTTGAATCTCTTCAGGATTTTGACTGCATACTTCCCTTGGTTAAGGAATATCCTCTCTGTACTTTTCCATACCTCAAGACCTAAGAGATAATGCATTAGGCCAAGTTTTTTCATCTCAAATTGTGAGGTGAGTCTCTTCTTACATTCGGTGATGAGATTTTCTTATCCATTCAAGAATAATTCATCCACATATAGCAATAGTATCACTGGCTCATCGTTCATAACCTTGAAGTACAGGTTAGAATCTGCTTTACTCTTGGTAAAGCCCAAGCTCATCAAAAAATTGTCTATACGGCCATACGAAGCTCTAGGAGCTTGCTTCAATATGTATAAGGCTTTATTCAATTTGCAAACATGAGGCTTCATGTTTTTAACTTCAAATCCTTGAGGTTGCTCTATATACACTTCCTCTTTGATGACACCATTTAGGAAGGATGTCTTTAGATCCATCTGGTGTAACTTCCACTTCATCTTAGCTGCAAGGGATATGATGGTTCTGATTGAATTGTATCTAGCTACAAGAGAGAATGTCTCTTCATAGTCAATGCCTTCCTTTTGAGAAAATCCACGAGCGACAAATATTTCTTTATACTTCTCAATACTTTCATCAACAACATGTTTTATTTTGAAGAGCCATTTGGAGGATACCACATCCTTACTCTTCGGTCTGGGAACTATTTCCCATACATCGTTCTTTATTATGGATTGGTATTCCTCTATCATGGAATCTACCCATTCTTTCCTCTGAATAGATTCTTCAAAGCATGTAGGCTCCTCCTCTAGGATATCACACATCAAAGTCGTATAACTGGAAAATGACATTGGTATTTTCACCTGTCTAGTGGTTCCTTTGGGAACACCATACTTCTCTCCATATTGAATAAGCTCTCTAGCCCAAGATGGATTTCTTTTATGGAGGATTTTCATATAAGGAGGTTCTTGAACTTCTATTATATCATGGTCTTATAGAATTTCCTCATGAGGGGAAGTTACAACTTCCCTCACTGGTTCTGTGGCTATGGGAACCTCCCTCACTGATTCTGCAGTTCTGGGGATTACAGGTACCTCTTCATATACTTCTTCAATATGACATCTTCTTGATTTCTTGATCACTACATCTTCATCAAAGGTCACATCCATTATTATCTCAATATGGCGATGATATGGTATATAAATTATGAAGGCCTTGGAGACCTCACAGTATCCCACAAATATTCCCTTCTTTCCTAAGGGTTCTAGATTGTTTCTCTTCTCTTTTGGAATGTGTATAAAAACTGGCAGCCAAATTTTTTGAGATGGATTACCTCTAGCTTCTTTCCGATGAACATCTCTTCCGGGGTGTTGCACCCAAGTGCACTATGGGACAATCAGTTCTGGACATATACAACTACCATTGTCGCTTTTGCCCATAAGCACATAGAAAGATCTTGATCATGGATCATAGTCTTCACATATTCCATTGTCGTTATGTTCTTTCTTTCAGCTACACCATTTTGTTGAGGACTATAGGGAGTAGTGAGTTACCTCTTGATCCCAAAATCTTTGTAGAAGTTAATGAACTCTTTTGAGGTATATTCTCCTCCATTATCTGACCTGAGTATCTTAATATTTTTTTCAAAAAGATTCTCTATCAAGGCTTTGAATTCCTTGAACTTCATGAACACTTCATCTTTAGATTTCAAAAAATACACCCAGGTCTTACGAGAATAATCGTCAATAATTGATTCATAGAATACATACCCGCTGAAGGAGGGCGATGGAATTGGGCCACACACATCTAAATGAATGATTTCTATGACTCCTTCTGCTTTGTTGTCTCTCTTTGGAAAAGGGTTCTTGATGTTCTTCCCTTGTGCACATCCATTGCATATGCCTTCATGATCAACTTTGAGTTCTGGTAAACATGTGACGACTTTGCATATGTATGGTAGCACCTTGTAGTTGATGTGATCTAATATTCTATGCCAAAGTTCACATGATTTTTCAATGGCGTGGGTCATGGCAGCCTCTGAGTGACCCTTTAGCTTATACAAGCCATTTTCTTCACTTCCAATGATGATTGCTTCATTTATGGTTTCTCCTTTAGCCCACATACGAGCTTCTCCATCTATAAAGGCAAATCTGAAGCCTTTCTTTTCTAAATCTAAAATGCAGAGTAGGTTCTTTGTCAAACCTGGTACAAAGAGTACGTCCTTCATCTTCATTGAATTCCATGAATTCAGTTTGTAGTTTGATTCTCCCACTCCCTTGCTGGGATATTAGTAATCATCTCCAATTGTCAGTTTCTGAGAAAACTTATTTTCTGAAAAACAAGAGAGAATGTCTCTTTGACATGTCATGTGATTTGATGCACCACTATCAATGAGCCAAGTGTCCTCTCTAGGTGTTACTAATCCCGAGAGGGCCGATATTAAGACATGGTCTTTGATATGCTCTCTTATCATCTTTGTGGGTTGCTCTTCATCTTTGGCTGCATGGGCATGGTGCCTCTTATGTTTTCTCTTATATTCTTCTCGTCTGGCTGGACAAAATTTCACAATGTGTCCCATCTTGTCACAATGGTACCATTGTATAGATGAGTAATCTCTTTCCTTTCATTGTCCTTTCTTCTGAAATCTCCTTGGATGAGATTGTTTATGATTGAATTTGTTTGGGAGTTGAGACTCTTTATAAGTCTCTTTCTTGAAGTAGGACTTCTTCCTTCCTCCTTTGGTGTGAGTAGCTAGGGCTTTATCATCATCTATTTCTAGTAACGCTTCACGGTTAGCTACTCTTGTCTCTTATTGAATGCATTCTTCCCATAGACCATCAAACTTTAGTTTCTTTGTTCTAGCACAAATCATTTGGATGAATGCATCCCAAGGTCTTGTGAGACCATTTAGGGATTTCATTATAAGTTCTTCTTCATATATAGTATCTCTGATTTCTTCTATTTGTTCTTTGAATTGGGATATTCTAGAGAAATCCTCTTAGATTGATTCTCCCTTCTGCATTCTTGTATTCTTGAGCTGAGTTATAAGATTCATCTTCCGGTTTATGTTCTTTCCTTCATATATTATGTTTAGGGCATCAAAAATTTCTTTCTGAGTCTTCTTTGATGACACATAAGGGATCCAATGATCTTTTATTGAATCTACAATGATTCTTTTGGCACTTATCATGTCCTTTTGATGCTTTTCTTTGTCTACAACTTCGTCGAGTTCCGACACTTCTTCTTTGACGAATCTTACTAGGTCATTCTCTTCAAGAATGAGTCCAATCCTATACTTCCAGGAACAAAAGTTTTCCACACCTTCCAGCTTGTCAACAAGCTTGGTGCTTGCAGACATCTTTTACCTGGAGCTAGGAAAATGACCAAAAAATGAAAATGCTCAAAATCAAATTCTAAACTTACCAGGAGGTGCGATTGGCTGAGGTGAGTAGCCTGGTGTGTTTGGATTTGAGAAAATACAACTTTTACCATTCCAAACTTGATCTGCAGATTTCTGGACTGCTGCTTCTAGTTTTCTGGTACCTCTGGTACTCTGGTACTTCTAGTACTTCTGGTACTCTGGTTATCTGGTACTTTTGGTACTTCTTGAAACTAGGGTTTCACTTTCTGAGGGATCTAGCAACTGAAAAGGTGTGTTGAAGGTGCCAAAATGATCCTTGAGGGAGGGCACACTTTTCTATATGGTTTTAGGGATAAAATACATCACCAAAAAAAAACCCTAATTTGCATGTACGACAATAGTGACATTTTTCACTTTCTCTTGTGAAAGATTCTCTCTTCAGCTTGGCTCTGATACCATGTTAATGTTTAATAAATTATTATAGTTCTTTGGATTTCAATAGATAACAACAACATAAGACAATATCACTGAGAAATACACAATCACAAGAGACACAACATTTATCTTGGGAAACCCTCTAAGGGAAGAAAACCCAACAAAACTTCATTATTAGAGATAGCCAATACAATGCCAAGAGATAACTCAAACAAGTACATAATGTCCTCTCCTAAAGATATGCCTCTCTCTCTCTCTCTTCTGTAGTTGCAACTCTGAAACTTGTCTCTCAATGAACAAGTGAGTGTGTGTGTCTAAATGAGGCGCTAGCCTCCTTATTTATACAAATCCGACACGTGTGGAAGTGTCCTTTCACTAGCATGGCCGAATTCTTCTTTTGGGTGGTTATAACCACCTTTATTATATTCTAGGGCCTCTTAGATATATTCTGGGGCCGACTTCTTCTTTTGCCTATTACAATTACACTATGACCAATCTGCAAAAGGGGATTTGGTCCTTTTACAATAGCCGACATGATCAATCCACAATGGGGATTAATCCATTGAATAATATATCAATCATAATCAGAATACACTTTGCAGTTACATTATTTCAACATGGATGACATACTAATCTTCAGTAAGACAAAGAGAGAACACTTAAGACATGTTACAACAGTGATGGAAAGGTTGCAGCAAGATAAGTTGTTGATAAATATGAAGAAATGTTATTTTTTGAAGAAAGAAGTCATATACTTGGGTTTTGTGATCTCTTCAAATGAACTGAAGATGGATCCATAAAAGGTGAGAGCAATAAAAGAATGACCATCACCAAGCAAAATATTAGATGTAAGAAGTTTTCATGGTTTAGCAAGCTTTTATAGAAATTTTATCAGAAATTTCAGTGGCATATGCGCACCCATGCTAGACACTGTGAAGAAGAAACACAAGTCCTTCAGTTGGACATAGGAAGATGAAAAAAGTTTCAAAGTGTTGAAAGAGAAGATCACAGAACAACCAATTCTGGTCTTACCATATTTTGGAAAAACATTTCAGGTGAGATGTGATGCGAGTGGATTAGCTATTGGAGTAGTCTTGAATTAGGACAATAGGCTAGTTTCTTATTTAAGTGAGAAGTTGAATGTCACCAAGCAAAATTATTCCACGTATGACAAAGAATTTTATGTAGTGATTCAAGATTTGAAGAAGTGGAGACACTATCTAATTCCTAAAGAATTTGTCTTGTATAGTGATAACCAAGATTTACAGTTTATTACTAAGAAGCAAAATTTGAATTAGAAACATGCAAAATCGGTAGACTTTATGCAAAATTTTACTTTTGTTATTAAACATATTGTTGGAACTACTAAGAAAGTTGTAGATGCTTTGAGCAGGAGGAATTTGATTGTATAGGAATTCCAAGTGGAAACGTTGGGGTTTTAACACCTCAAGGAGATGTATAAAGAAGATGCGGATTTTAAGGAAGCTTACAAGGCATGAAAGAATCCTTTGTTGGGAGACAAAATCCCATGGACTAAATATTTGATCCAGGATGTATTACTATTCAAGGGAAGCCAATTATGCATACCGAAATGCTCAATGAAAGACAACCTGCTGAAAGAGAAACACAGTGGATGTTTAGCTAGACATTTTGGTCACGATAGGACATTTGCACAACTAAGAAATCTGTACTATTGGTCGAGCATGATGGAAGAAGTGAAAATTTTTGTGAACAAATGCAAAATTTGTTAGTATGCAAAAGAAAGACAACAAAACACTGGTTTGTATCAACCATTACCAATTCCAGAAAGGTTGTGGGATGCAATCGGTATGGATTTTGTTTTAGGATTTCCTAGAACTCAGAAAGGGAGTGATTCCATATTTTTTGTGGTGGAAAATTTTTCAAAAATGGAAAATTTGATACCATGCGAGAAGAAAAACGATGCTACACACATAGCCAATTTGTTTTTCAGAAAATTAGTGAGACTAGATGGATTGTCGAGGAGCATAGTCTGAGATAGGGACACCAAATTCGTAGGACACTTTTGGAGGGCTCTATGGAAGCGACAGGGGACACACTTTTCCTTTAGTTCAACATATCACCCTCAGATAGATGGATAGACTGAACTAGTAAACAAGAGTCTAAGAAACTTGTTGAGAAGTTTAGTCACTAAGGAAGGTTGCCAATGGAATCAGATTCTGGCACAAGCATAATTTGCATTCAACAATTCAGTGAATAAAAGCACATGGAGAAGTCCATTTGAAATTGTGTATGGTATGCAACGAAGAGGGATTACAAAGTTGAGAGATTTGAATCAAGATGAGTTCAGTAGTGCTGGAGCAGAGGATTTTACAACATAAATGTAGAAACTCCATGACAAAGTCAGAGAACAACTACAGAACAATAGCTAGAAATATAAGAGAAGAGTTGATCAAAAAAGGAGAGAAGTTCAATTCGAATTTTGAGATGAAGTTTTAGCTCATTTGAGAAAAGAAAGGTTTCCAAGGGGAACATATAACAAGTTGAAGATGAAGAATATAGGACCATGCAGGATTCTCAGAAAATTCGCAACCAATTCTTATGAAATTGACTTGCTAGACAATGTTGGGATATTGCCGATATTCAATGTGTAGACGTGTATCCTTACATGAGAGATGATGCAGGAGAATCAGATGATCAAAAAGAAGTTCAGTGGGAAGAACAATTTCCCACAACAGAAAAACCTCAGAAGGAGAAAATCATTGAACAAAGAGATGGAAAGAAGACCAGGAGGAAGACATATACTGCATATTTAGTGAAGTGGAAAGATCATCCAATGGAAGATGCAAGTTGGGTCACAGAACCTGATATTTTGAAGCATGTAAAAATAGTACATGAGTTCATGGACTCAAGTCCATGAAAATTTTAACTAGAGGACTATGATGCAGGAGCATCGCCTTCAAAGTCAAAACGGAAGCGTGGAGGCAAAGGAACGACATCTCAGCATGACCGAGTTTCAAATCAACATTTAACTCAGAATTAAATCGAGTTGTTGAGATATTTTATAAACAACATTTTAAATATGTAACTTGTTTGTAAAGTCGTGAAGGACTGTAAGAGGTTGTAGATATCTAGTGTTGAATCTTATCTGACAATAATTGTTAGTTATTGTAATAGGACAAATTACGTAACCACTAAGAGTTTGATAGGATAGGTTACAGACAAGATGATGAGAGCTCATGGAGCTGGTCCTTAGATAGATTATTGTTGCATCTTAATCGAACATAATGTATGAGTATTGTAAGAGATAGAGATTAGAGAGATCATAGAACATAGTAGAGTAGAAGAAACACTATGTAATTTATTTTCATGAATGAATAAAATTGACAAAATTGTCCCAAATCCTTGGACTGTGTTCATTTGATGTATGGATGAATGAATGTTATATTTTGTGTATGTGATTTATTTCAGTTCTTTCATGTATGATTGTCCGAGAGATTGACTTATCAAAAGTGTTAACGAGATCCTAGAGTCAGATTTGTAGGAGGAGAAAATGTTTGAAACCTTTGAAGACTGATAAATCCTCTAAGTTGGAAGAAGATCAGAAGCTCAGGAGGGAGGAGCGATAGTGGCCGTCGGATCACAGGGCTAAGGATCGACAACCATCTGATTTGTGTAAGGTGCACGAGCCTTAATGCCTTTCACACTCAGGAGAGAGAACCTATCAAGGGTTGTGACTTGAGGTTTCCGAAGCCCTAAGAACCAGAAACTCGAAGTAGAATTTCAGCCATCTGATCGCAAGAATAGATTTGAGCCATCATATTCTTCGAGGAATATTTCAAAGCGTTAATTTGTCAGATTATATCTAAGCCGTCAAATACCGTGAGTCCGAAGGAGACAAGTTTGAAACTTGAATCCCCTGAAGCGCAAAGATCCAAAGGGCTGGAACGAAGCTGGACCATTAGATCTAGGAGGATATGTCTTGACAGTTCAGAAGATCCAGAGGAAGGAATAGATTGAAGTGTTGAGACACCCGAAGCCCAAAGAGCCGAAGAGTTGAGAGTCTTCGATCTATAAGTGGACACTTGGTAGTAGATCACGAGCTCTGGGTAATTTCTTGTGGAGTTTCAGTTGAGAACTAAAACTGCCAAATCACGAAGACCCGAAGTGATTCAGAGTCATCGAATATAGGAGATACGTGGCATAAATCCATGCACTCTAGGTAAATTCTCAAAGTAATCCTCGATCGTTAGATCAAGAGGACATGTGGCAGAAATCTGCATACTTCACGGGGAGAGAAAAGTTGAGAGTTGACAAGTCTGAAGTCTGAAGACACGAAGGGATCATAGTCATTGATCCTAGGGGGACATGCGTCAGTGGATTAGAGACTTCAGATAGAAGCCAAAGAAGGAAAGGGTTGAGGTTTGATAACTCTACAGTCTAGAGTTCTAAATTGATCAACACCATTGGTTGGCAGGACAAGTGTTTGCAGATTGCCAATTCCGGAAGGTCGAAGTACAAAAGAGAATTGGTTTTGAGATTTCAAAACCTTGAATTCTGAAACTGCGAAGAGATCACACCCATTGATTTCGAGGTAGCAATACTAGTCCGTAGATTTGAAAGGCTCAAGTTTGAACCATTTATTTAGACCCTATCGTCAAGATCATGAGATCGACGATCCCATAACATTTCCAACACAAGAGTAGCGTAGAGTTTAAATTATCGAGGGTGGGCCACAATTCAAACAATGGTTTCGTCAGGAGGTCACGTGGAGGTTTGAGGAAGATTGCAGGACCAAAAGTAGTTTGACCCCAAACAGCTTGTGGCTGCTCCTGCAATTGCGTGGTCATATCCAAGGTCACATCAAGAGGGCTTATTAGGAAAATGAGTTAACGCCCAACACTCTGAGATTTCGCAGAAAAATGAAAGCGAAGGTTGCGAGCACCATTAGAGCTACAACAAGAAGCCGAAAGGGCATGTGTATAATCACAGAAGGAAACCATCAAGGTTTCAGAGAGTCACTCGAATCAAGAATCAGAGATCCAAGACTGGGAGGTCGTGCAGTCCTACAGGGGAATAGGAATGCTGCATGATTGTGACTTTAAAAAAATGTTGAAACATAAACAAATATTATTAGAACATAAATAACAAAAAAAAATGGTGATTTCGCCAAGACAACACCTTTTATATATAGATATATATATTTAATTAAATATATATATATATAGTGTGTGCATATATATATCTTATGTTTCTATATGTTGCGTTTTAAGTGATATATTTATATGATAAATTTATCTACACTCGCTTTCGTATATATATCATGCCTACTAAATATATTAAATATGTATGATGTGTTCTAAACTTTTCTTTATATACACTCACTTTCACACATATATCATGCTTATTAAATGTATTAAAGTTTAGTTTAGTTTGGTTAAACCACTAGATCTAAAAGAAATTATATATATATATATATATATATATATATATATATATATATATATATATATATTAATCAGTTTATATATATGTTTATTTTTTTTAATATATTGTATTTGTTATATATATATATATATAATATATAATATATAATATGTTATGTTTTCTTTATATATATATATATATAAAATGTTTTTAATTCTTTTATATGTTGAGTTATATATATAAAAATCAATATAGAAGGATTTGTTTTCTGGTTTGTATTGAACAAAAAGTCTCATCGTAGAGGTATAGGAGGTATAGCTTGTTATATTAGAAATATAATTTTTCCTCACATTCAACTTCATAAGATCGACCTTCCAAATTAATATATCTGGATAGAAATTTTAGACACCAATGCTAAGAAGATGTATATAGGAATTTGCTATTTTTCACCTATTAATTTTATTTTTTATAATAAAAACAATCTTGATAGAAATTGTCCCTATAATACTTTAGAACAAGATATTTATAATTTTAAAAATGAAGGTAATATCCTCTGGTATGAGACTTTAATGCTAGGACTGCAACTAAACAAGATACTCTTTTAAGCATTGATTCCAATCATAATCCTTTATCGCTAGATGAGGACCTTGTTTTATCTAATAGATACAAAAGAAGCTCTGAAGACCTAATTGAGAATTTATTTGGTACTGAGTTGGTCAAGATCTGCAACTTTCAAGACCTACTAGTTTGCAATGGAGTAATTAAGTGGCCAATCTCCAACTAGATGAATTGTATTCATGGGATAGGTACTAGAGTCATAGATTATGTGATATCTGCTAGCCCCATTTCCAACCAAATAACAACTTTTAACCTTTTAAATGACCATGAAACTGACTCTCATCATAAACCTTTAACCCTAACTCTAAACTTTTCCATGAACAAGAGCACCATTGAAGAGAATTCTGATAATCGAAGTTAATTGAGCTTTGACAAAAGTAAAATCGACCTTTTCTTAAAGGATTTAAATAGTAAATTACATCTCCTATCTTATATAGAAAACACCGAAGAACTCTAATATAATTTTACAACTACCATTTCCATGTCTATTAACAAGTTCTCTTTCGAGGTGTCCTATAAAAAGAGTAATAGAACGACCAACCCTTGGTATGATAAATAATATAAACTTTCTAGGAATGTCATTAGGGATGCTTCTAATGAGTCCTTAAAACATGATAAGATCAATACGTATAAATCCCTAAATAAAAGGAAAAAAAAGGTATTATATCAATAAAATGCAAGAGCAACTTTCACAACTATCGAAGTTTTATCCTAAGAAGTTCTACAGCCAAATTCTAAACCGCAATACTAAAGAAAAAAATATGATTCCCTTAAGGGACTCAAATTCCTACCTTAAAAGTCTTTACGAGTTCCCTAATGCCATGGACACCATTCCTATTGTCCCTACAAATAATGCAGTTTTTTCTTTAGATGACATAGAGTTTGGGGTTAGCAGCTTGCAAATGGGAAAGCTAAGTCCATTGAAGGCTACCAAGATGAATTTTTTAAAATCGGAGGGCCTATCCTTATCCCTCACATACACAAGATCTTCAATTTAGAAGTCAAGGAGGGATTCCCTAAACCCTGGACGCAACGCCTCATTGTTCCTATGTTTAAAAATGGGGATATAAACATTCCCTCTAATTATAGGACCATTATGATTGGCTTGATTTTAGCCAAGCTTTATGGAATTATTTTGGAAAATAAGATTATCCTTTGGATATAAAGTCATCGTCAAAGAGCTAAAGGCTAGGAAGGGTTTATGAGATATCATTTAACTTTGGACCATATTATTACATTTAGGATCATTGTAGAGGAGTTCTGCAATACTAAAACCAATTTTTTTTTTTGTTTTGTTGACTTTAGAAAATCTTTTGACATGGTTCCTAGGAAAAACCTTTGGAATAGGTTAGAACAGATAAAAGTGCCTCTCGGGTCGAGGGTTGCTGCAATATGGATGCATGAGAACATTATTGATAAGTTTAAAAACATTGAGGGATGGTCGAAAAAGATTAACTGTAATATTGGAGTCAAACAAGGTTGTCCCTTGTCCCCTGCCCTTTTTGGAATATACATTGACAAGTTAGTAGATTGTTTGGAAAAAACAGGTTGTGTCGGCCCTACTCTCAATGGAATAGTCATTAATATTCTTCTTTATGTTGATGATATTTTTATGATGGAAAGGAGTCCCCATGATCTTGAAAAGCAACTAAGAATCCTCAAGGATTTTTTCTCCAATATGGGTATGACTTTTAATACTGATAAGACTAAGGTCGTTATTTTTAAATCCAATAAAATCACTTATGATACCTTTGTATATGACAACAACAACTTGTAGGAAGTGAATTCATACAAATATCTTGGAATTGATATTCACCACAAGCTCAACTAGAATTATAACATTGAGAAAAGGATTATTGGGGGATGGAAAGCTTAGTATGGGCTTGAAAACAATTGTAATTGAGTCGATATTTTGATTTGGGATAAGAAGAAACTCCTCTTTCAGACTCTCGTTACACCTTTTATTCTTTATGGATGTGATGTATGGGGCTGTAGTATCTCTCGTGAATCCTTGAGAATAGAGAAAATAAAAAATAATTTTATAATCTATAATCTCAAAATTAAAGGAAATACACCTTATCATATCCTCCTCTTAGAAACAAGCCTCTCCCCCATTGAGAGCATGTCTATGAATAGATATCTAGTGTATAAGAACAAGTTAAACAACATGGAAGACAATACACTTCCTAAAATTGCTTCAAAATTGATTCGTAACCATCATTGAGGATAGCATAAAGATTCTGAGTCTTGGATAAACTATTGGAGAATAATGGAAGACACCATTTTGCAGAATAAAGATACTATTAAAAATATCATCAAATCAAAATTTAAGGAGAAAATGTGGTTTGATAAAGGGTTAGAGGAGAAAATAAAGTTAAGTTATTATAAGGATGTAATCAAACCTAACCTAGAATATCAAAATTACCTATCTGTTTTGAGGAGTGTAAAGAAAAAATTAAACATTGTTAAGATAAGAAAAAATTCACACAAGCTCCATAGTGAAAATGGGTGTTGGTGAATTCTTAAAATGCCATGGGATGAAAGAGTGTGTCACTTTTGCGACACTAATAACCTTGAATATGAAAAACACTTTCTCTTAGATTTTCTAGCCTATACCCACACTAGATCTAATTTTCAAAATATTTTTCACACTACCAACCTTCCTAACCTCTTAACTCAACAAAACTATGGTGATCTTGGAAAGCTTCTCTTAATGTTTTTCGAGAACAGAAACAAAATTTTAAAGAATCACAAGTAATCACTTACCCTCTTAAGGTCCCATAAACCAATTTGGTCTTAGTGGACGTTAATCATCATCATCAATGGTCATCATATATATATTCTTCGTTGTTATATATGTGTGTGGGGAAAGCATATAATTTTTTATGTTTTATTTTCTAAGATTGTAATGAACGGTTTATTACAAAGTAAATAGAGTTTTTTTTTTCTGTGAAAAATTAATTATTACATCAATTAATTTAATTTAAATTGAAATTATTGAATTCTAAGAGAAATAAACATTGATTGATTGCTATGTAATGTACCTCAAAAATCACCATAATATATATTTTTTTAATTGTACATTTATCTTTGAAAGGTTTCAAGATCTCAAGCAAGTAAGTTTTTGGTTAAAAGGCTTGAGTCTAAAGGTTTGTTAGAGTCCTTACTGTCGTCGACTGTCCTTACCATTCAACTTAAGTTTTCTAATCGAAGAAATAATGAGTATTTACTCATCACTTCAATGTTTAATTAAGATCCTGAAATTTATAATTACTCTCTTATCTGCTAGTACCTAAAACACTATCACAGTATTAACAGTACAAACAACTTTGGGGTTTTATGACCAAAACCCTACATAAAAATAATTACCCTCTGCTTGCAATTCAATTTACCTGTAAAAATGGTCTGTTACTTCCATACCTCTATCCGTAATGAAGACTCTTCAATGTTCTTTACCATTTCATTCATTACATTGTTAGAGTTATTCCCATAACAATAAGTTTCTTCTAGGTTCCTACAGTTTGTGAAACATAACAGAGGTCAATCGGGTTTCGGCGATTATAAGTGTGGAACACAAAATGAAACAAAGGGGTCGTGTCGTTTGCCAAAACACGAGAAAGTGGGAAGACTGTGGAACCATGTACTTCGGGGTTTCGGGGTTCGGGACTTCATGACTTCTAGTACCCAAGAAACAACATATACAAACTTGCAAAAAAAGCGAAAGAGGTAAGGGTGTAGGCCCTACAAAATTCGGGTTTTGGGGTTTACTAACTCCCGATGAAAAATATCACACAACGTCAAATGCCAAATCGTGAAGTTAAAAAAAGGTAAGGGTGTGGGCCCTACAAAATTCAAGTTTCGGGGTTTACTAATTCCTGATGCAAAACATCACACATCACCAAACGCCAAATCATGAAATTACAAAAAGGTAAGGGTGTGGGCCCTACAAAATTTGGGTTTCGGGGTTTACTAACTCCCGATGCAAAACATCACACATCACCAAACGCCGAATCACGAAATTACGAAAAAGGTAAGGGTGTGGGCCCTACAAATTTGGGATTTCGGAACTCGGGGTTTCGGGGTTTCAAATGTCGAACAACAATGCAAGACATTTCTCGAATTCTGAAAGGTGAAGGTGGGACCCGTATTTTCAGTATTTTGGAACTCGGGGTTTCGAGGTTTCAAATGTCAAACAACTGTGCAAGACATTTCCCAAAGTTTTGAAAAGGTAAAAGAATTAGCAGTTCGGGGGTTGCAAAATTTCTTATATTCATTATAAAACTTAACTGTGGAAAAGGAAGATCGTTTAAACAAAACAAGGAAGGCATAATGGAAAAACAAAAAGAATTCCTTTGATAGACTTCAACTCGCAAGATTGTTCAGCATTTGATAAAACAAAGGGATTTTCCAGATCCCTTCAATTTCCAAAATTTGGTCCATTACAGATGTCCTCACTTTCGCTCTATGAGATAGTAGGTGTGGAAGGATTCAATATCCATTTACCTAACAGGATTCTGAAGGTCTAATTAAAGAGCTTTATACGCTTATACTCTGCAGAAGGGGTAAAATAGGATAATATTTTTTTTCTGTATAGGGTAATCTCTAATGTATTTACTTAGAGCCGCTTTTAATCATTTTATTGCATGTAAATAGTGCTAGATCTATGCATCTAGTAAATGCAAGAACCATTCCAGTAGAAGTATTACGAATATATACATATAAAAACACAGATTTCGTTCACATATATTCCTCATAACGAACAGAAAAATGGAGACCATTACAGCTTCGCTTTAGTCAAGTACAATGCATCAAATAAAACAAAAAGGGGTTTCTAGGTTGCCCGGAAAAAATTAATTATAGCGGTACATCTACCCGTTTCCCTTCGACACAATTTATTCAATCCTGATTTGCTCCGATTTAGAGCTATTTAATATATCAGTCATAGAAATAAACCTAAACCCATATAGATTAGTCTCTTCTAGCCTACATAGTGTCCTAACATTTCTACTACACGTTAAACCTATCATGTAGCTGGATCGGTTCTCATAAATCAATTTGCATAAAAATAAAGTTGTCTGGTACTTCTAGTTCAGATTTAACAGATACCTAACATCGGGTAAAAACATTCGAACATAGGAAGGGAATCATTACATTTCCTATTTAAACGAATATAATGCATTAGATATTAAATCATTCAAACAGAAAATGGAAACTATTCCAGTTCCAATCAAACACATTGCAATAGATGTAAAATCATTCAGAACAAGGAAGGAGAAAATTTAACATATCTGAATTCCAATCCGTGGGAAGACAAAGGGAACAACCATGTTCCTCCCAACCATAGAACAGGGCAGCCAAAATCACTTGCCCGATTCACCCTCTAGCCTGACCATGTTGGGTCCAAACAGATCTATGCCCAATAGTCACAATAATTAAATACAATTATTAAATTCGAAATTCAAAATTGCCATAAATGGCAAAAATTTTCCAGATTCAAATTTGCCAAAAATGGAAATAAATTTCCAGTAGATAAAAATAAAAATATTTATTTTTTGGGATGTCACATCTTTTCCCCCTTCAGTAAAACACTGTCCTCATTGTTTGTTCCTTTCCTGGAATAGGATTGGATGAGATTTCCGCAAATCTCTCTCCAATTCCCAAGTGGCCTCCTCGGGACTAAAGTGCTTCCATTACACCTTTACCTGAGCGACGACTATGTTTCGAAGTGTTATTTCTCTCCGGTCCAGAATGCGCAGGGGTTCCACCTGGAAATCTCCCTCGGGTTCCACCTGCACCAAGTTCCAATCAATCATATGAGTAGGGTCATGAATATACTTTTTCAACAAGGAAACATGAAATACAATATGAATTCTTAGATTAGATGGAAGTGCAAGCTAATATGCTACGGGTCCAATTCGAGCTAGTATCTCGAAGGGCCCACAAAACCTGGGTGCCATCTTGGCACAGTTCCCCAACTTCAGCGAGCTTTTTTGGGCTTTGACCTTCAAATAAACATGGTCTCCCTCTTCAAATTCCAAGTGTCTTCTTTTCTGATCCACATAGCTCTTCTGTCTGTCCTGTGATTCTTTCAAGTTCTATTGTACTTTCTTTACCATATGCTCCATTTCTTGGAGCATCTCTGGTCCAACCATGATTCGGTCAGTCGGGTTATCCCAGCTAATCGAAGTTGTACACTTTCTGCCATACAGTATTTCGAAAGGGCTCAACTTAGCCGAAGTTTGGTACCCATTGTTATATGCAAATTCCACCAAGTGTAGGTAGTCTTCCCACTTGTTCGGTTTTGTTCTTGCATACATGTGGAGCATATCTTCTATGATTTGGTTTTTCCTTTTGGTATGTCCATCCATTTGTGGATGATAACTCATGCTGAAATTCAAATTAGTATTTAGCCCTGCAAACAATTCCTTCCAAAAAGTGGATGTGAATTTTACGTCTCTATCTGAAATCACCATTTTAGGAATACCATGCAGTCTAAAAATTTATTTCATGAATATTTCAGCAATGTTAATAGCTTTAAAAGTAGACTTTACAGGAATAAAATGTGTAGACTTACTGATTTTATCGATTACAACCATGATAGAATCATTATGTTTCTAAGTTTTAGGCAAACTTGTGATAAAGTCCAGTGAGATGGTCTCCCATTTCCATTCTGGTACTGGTAATGGTTGTAATAGGCCGGTTGGATGCCGGTGTTCAGCCTTAACCTGCTGACAATCTTGGCACCTTGCCAAATATTATGTTGTTTTGCCCTTCATACTAGGCCAATAAAATAGTTTTCTAAGTGTTGTTATCGTTTTCTAGTATCTTGGGTGGCCGGAATACAGTTTCTTATGCACTTCATCCATGATTGTTAATTTTAACACTGCTGAATCTGGTATGTAAAGTCTATTTTTAAATCGTAACAGTCCCTTCTCATCGATACTTAGATCTGGTTTATCTCGGTTCGCGGTGATGTTCGGTAACTCTACCATTATTTTAGTGTAGTTTTCGTCATCAATACCTGCCGACTTTATTCTTTCTTCTAGATCACTTTCTTCCCTGCTAGTATTCATTTCAAATAATCCATGGATTCTTCTACTTAAGGCATATGCTACCTTGTTTTCCTTGCCCTTGATATGTCTGACCTCGAAGTCAAATTCACTCAGGAAGGCTAACCACCTTGCCTGCCTTATGTTAAGATCTGGCTGGTTAAACAAATATTTCACCCCGCTGTTGTCCGTTAATAATAGGAATGTTCTACCCATTATGTAGTGTCGCCACATATTTAGAGCGTGCACTACTACTGCCAACTCCAAGTCATTGGTGACGTAATTCCACTCATGTTCCTTTAATTTCCGAGACTCATAACAGATAACGTGTCCTTCCTGCGATAGGACACCACCTAGTCCTTCTTTACTTGCATCAATGCATACGGTGAAGTCTTTATCTGGGTATGCTACTTTCAATATGGGTGTCATTGTCAATAATTCCTTAAGTTTGTTGAAGCTGTCTTGACATTTCTTTGACCAATTGAACCTGGTTCCTTTCTTTTGTAATGAGGTGATAGGGTAGGCTATCTTGGAAAACCCTTCTATAAACCAACGGTAATATCTGATGATTCCCATGAATGACCATATATCTACCACAACTTTAGGCACTGGCCATTCCATAATGGCTTTTATGTTTTCTGGGTCTACAGCAATACCTTCTGAGGAAATGACATGTCCTAAATATTGTATTTCTCTTTGATAAAAGTCACATTTGTCAAATTTTGCATAAAGTTTGTGTTTCCTTAGTGTTTGCAGAACTATTCGTAAGTGTTCATCATGTTCCTCCTCTTTTTTAGAATAGACTAGAATGTCGTCGATAAGTACTACTACGAACTTGTCTAAGTACTGGCTAAAAATGCTATTCATTAAGCACATAAATGTGGTTGGTGCATTAGTGAGTCCGAAAGGTATGACTACAAACTCGTAGTGTCTGTATCTTGTTCGAAAAGTTGTTTTTTTTATGTCCTGATCTGTTATCCTAACTTGATGATAACCGGATCGTAAATCCAATTTTGAGAAGATCTTGGGCCCCCCAACTTGATCGAACAGATCATTTATCCTGGGTTAGGGGTATTTGTTCTTAATGGTTACTTTTTTCAGTTGTCTATAATCAATACATAGTCTTAGAGTACTGTCTTTCTTTTTCACAAAGAGGACTGGTGCTCCCCATGGAGAGACACTTGGTTTGATATACCCTTTATCCAACAATTCCTGTAATTGTATTTTTAATTCTGTCAGTTCTGGTAGACTCACTCGGTAGGGTGATTTTGAGATAGGGGTTGATCCAGGTAGTAAGTCTATGGAGAAATCTATTTCTCTCATAGGAGGAAATTCTGGTATCTCATCAACAAACATGTCTCGGAATTCACGTAGGACAGCAAAGTCTTCTAACTTGGGCTTATCTTCTTTTTCTAATATATTCATTACTTGGATGGCATAAACTTGACATCCCTTTCTAATACATTTCTTGAATTGCATCGCTGAAACTTGTCTGACTGACACCGGTTTTGGTATGCCTTGCGCTATTCTAACAGTGCCAAAATTATCTTTATAACTAAGTATCTTTGTATAACAATCTAGTACTTCTTTGTGTTGCTCCAACCAATCCATCCCAATAATCATATCATAAGAACCTAGTGGTAGGATGTTCAGATTGGTCCTTATATTTTGACCATCTAAAATGAACTCAATATCAGAAATAAAGTTAACTACTTTTCTTTTTGTCCCTGTTGCTAGTTGTACAAGCCAAGATTTTGCATGCTTTTGTTTCTTAAGTTTATTTGACTCTACTACATCGGGAGTAGTATAACTTAACGTATCTCTAGGGTCAATTAAAACAAAAATTTGAGTGTCATGGATTTTACCTTCAATCTCTACCACTGAGGATTGGTGGTTGGCTTGTCGACCATCTATGGCTGCATTTATCCGATGCAGACTTCTACCCGTGTCACTTACTGTCGAGGCTTCCTGCAAATTGTGAACATCAGTTCTGTTTGCTACAATTAAACGTGGACATATCCTCCTTAGATGAGGTTCTCCACACTGCCAACACTTTAATGGCTCGTGGGAGTTGTCCCCAAAGTTATTCATTCCAAGGTTTACCGGTTTGTCGGTACCTTGCGTATTCAGATGATTGGAGTGAAAATCCTTCCTTGGGAAACTTTTTGTTGCATTCCGATAAGGAGCTGGCTGGTATCCTTTCTTTCGCTAGTTTATTCCATCCTGCTTCTTATCCTTCCAGGTCTTGGGAAACTCTACCTGTTGTTTGTACTGGTCATAGCACATTTGTGCCTTCCTGAATGCCTCGCTCAAGGATTTGGGGTTGTCAAACTCAATTCTGTCCTTGTAGGACTGTGGTAAACATCTTAAGAATCGCTGGATTTTTACCTTATCCTCCCAGATGTATGGTACGAACCTTAGTAGTTCTAGAAATTTATTTATAAGGTCATCCATCGTCATTTGTCTGAGTCATAAATCATAAAATTCTTTCGTCTTCCTTTCATAATAGCTCTCAGAAAGGTATTGTTTCTTAAAATACTTCTTGAAGTCAGACCATTCCAACTATTTCTCCTTTAGGCCCTTGCCCAGTTTCAGGTCCTGCCACCAAATGTTGGCCTTCCCCTTAAGATTGTAAATGGCCATTCTGACCTTCATGTTGCTGGAATAGTTGTAAATTTGGAAGTATTTTTTTATGTCCAACAACCATGCTTCGACTTCTTCTCCTGTTCTGGATTCTCCATCAAAAGTAGTTGGTTTAATCTTTTTAAATTCTCCTTCAAGGTGGTCTGTTTGTTTTATTTTTCTGTCTGGTACGGTTTTATCTTTATCTGAAGGTGTCCCTTCAGATGAACTGTCTCCTTTTTCTATTTTCACACTAGAATTCTTGGAGGCCCTTTTGCTCACCTCTTCCTTAAGGTTATCATCTTTTGGGATTTTCTTGGTTACTATACTACGCAACAGGACTTCATGTATCTCTTGTTGTTCCTTCTGTGCCTTCTTTAATTTTTCATTGTCGGCCTTGAAAACCTGTAGTTCAACTATAAGGTTTCTCATTGTTTCCAACACCTCCATGGGTGAGCTTCCATCACTGTTATGTCTCGGATCTCCAGGAGGTCCTTGTTGCAGATTCTCTTCCATCCTGATTTCTACACCTTCTTGAGTTGTCATTAATCAACACAAAACATAAAAGATTTATGTTTTCAATTCACAAGATTTGTTAGTTTTCTCATAGATCAGAATATATATACTAAGCAATTAATGTGGCCTTGTTCAGGCCCATTGTTGTAACTTTTTCTCTGATACCATATGTAATGTACCTCAAAAATCACCATAATATATTTTTTTTTAATTGTACATTTATCTTTGAAAGGTTTCGAGATCTCAAGCAAGTAAGATTTCTGTTAAAGGCTTGAGTTTGAAGGTTTGTTAGAGTCCTTACTGTCATCGACTATCCTTACCATTCAACTTAAGTTTTCTAATTGACGAAATAATGAGTATTTACTCATCACTTCAATGTTTAATTAAGATCCAGAAATTTATAATTACTCTCTTATCTGCTAGTACCTAAAACATTATCACAGTCTTAACAATACAAACAACTTTGGGGCTTTATGACCAAAACCCTACATAAAAATAATTACCCTCTGCTTGCAATTCAATTTACCTGTAAAAATGATCTGTTACTTCCATACCTCTATCCAGAATGAAGACTCTTCAATGTTCTTTACCAGTTCATTCATTACATTGTTAGAGTTGTTCCCATAACAATAAGTTTCTTCTAGGTTCCTACAGTTTGTGAAACATAACAAAGGTCAATCAGGTTTCGGCGATTACATGTGTCGAACTCAAAATGAAACAAAGGGGCCACGCCATTTTCCAAAACACGAGAAAGTGGGAAGACCGAGGACCCGTTTACTTCGGGGTTTCGGGGTTCGGGACTTCGTGAGTTCCAGTACCCAAGCAACAACATATACAAACTTGTGAAAAATGTGAAAGAGGTAAGGGTGTAGGCCCTACAAAATTTGGGTTTTGGGGTTTACTAACTCCCGATGCAAAACATCACACGACGTCAAACGCCGAATCGTGAAGTTATGAAAAGGTAAGGGTGTGGGCCCTACAAAATTCGGGTTTCGGGGTTTACTAATTCCCGATGCAAAACATCACACATCACCAAACCCCGAATCGTGAAATTATGAAAAAGTAAGGGTGTGGGCCCTACAAAATTCAGGTTTCGGGGTTTACTAACTCCCGATGCAAAACATCACACATCACCAAATTTCGAATCGTGAAATTATGAAAAAGGTAAGGGCGTGGGCCCTACAAATTCAGGATTTCGGAACTCGGGGTTTCGAGGTTTCAAATGTCGAACAACAGCGCAAGACATTTCCTGAATTTCGAAAGGTGAAGGTGGGACCCGTATTTTTGGTATTTCAGAACTCGGGGTTTCGGGGTTTCAAATGTCAAACAACTGTGCAAGACATTTCCTGAAGTTCCGAAAAGGTAAAAGGATTAGCAGTTCGGGGGTTGCGAAATTTCTTATATTCTTCATAAAACTTAACTGTGGAAAAGGAAGATCGTTTAAACAAAACAGGGAAGGCATAATGGGAAAAAAAAAGAATTCCTTTGATAGACGTCAACTCGCAAGATTGTTTAGCATTTGATAAAACAAAGGGATTTTCCAGATCCCTTCAATTTCCAAAATTTGGTCCATTACAGATGTCCTCACTTTCGCTCTATGAGACAGTAGGTGTAGAAGGATTCAATATCCATTTACCTAACAGGATTCTGAAGGTTTAATTAAAGATATTTATACTCTTATACTCTACAGAAGGGGTAAAATAGGATAATATTTTTTTTTTCTGTATAGGGTAATCTCTAATGTATTTACTTAGAGCCACTTTTAATCAGTGTATTGCATGTAAATAGTGCTAGATCTGTGCATCTAGTAAATGCAAGAACCATTCTAGTAGACGTATTATGAATATATACATATATAAACACGGATTTCATTCACATATATTCCTCATAACGAATAAAAAAATGGGGACCGTTACAACTTTGTTTTAGTCAATTACAATGCATCAAATAAAACAAAAAGGGGTTTCCAGGCTGCTCAGAAAAATTAATTCTAGCAGTACATCTACTCGCTTCCCTTCGGCACAATTGATTCAATCCTGATTTGCTATGATTTAGATCTATTTAATATATCAGTCACAGAAATAAACCTAAACCCATATATATTAGTCTCTTCTAGCCTACAGAGTGTCCTAACATTTCTACTACAGGTTAAACCTATCATGTAGTTGGATCGGTTCTCATAACTCAATTTGCATAAAAATAAAGTTGCCTGGTACTTCCAGTTCAGATTTAACAGATACCTAACATCGGGTAAAAACATTCAAACATAAGAAGGGAATCATTACATTTCCTATTTAAACGAATATAATGCATCAGATATTAAATCATTCAAACAGAAAATGGAAACTATTCCAGTTCCAATCAAACACATTGCAGCAGATGTAAAATCATTCAGAACAAAGAAGGAGAAAATTTAACATATCTGAATTCCAATCCGTGGGAAGACAAAGGGAACATCCACGTTCCTCCCAACCGTAGAACAGGGCAGTCAAAATCACTTGCCCGATTCACCCCCTAGCCTAACCATGAATCCATGAGGGCGAACTTGGAAACTCCTCCTCAACTATGTCCTTCAATTCCAAGAGTTATCCTCTTGCCTCACACTTACTCAACAGTGCTCATAACAACAAGACGATTTTGTTTCAACAGGCTTGTCTTGCCTCACACTCAATCCACAGTGTTCATAATAGCAAGAGAGCTCAAGAATCCTTTCCCATCATACTTCACAATGTCCTGCCTCCTCACATATGCAATTTATCCATTTTTGCCCAAGTCTTTTCCCTCCTTTGGGGATTTTCGCAGCTTTTCTTAATCCCTGATTTTCAGGGGATGCCAGTGGACAAATCTCTGATTTTCCACTTGTAATCATCAGCGCAGAGGTAGTTCCAACTTGCTCCCCACTCATGGAGTCATGGTCAGCTGATTTTAACATGGTTGTTCCATTTGTCCTCCTACAGTTAATATAATTATTCTGTTGTGATACAAGTGTCATAGTCAAATAGTTAGTTGGGTCCAAATAGATCTCTACCCAATAGTCACAATAATTAAATACAATTATTAAATTCAAAATTCAAAATTGCCATAAATGGCAAAAATTTTCCAGATTCGAATTTGCCAAAAACGGAAATAAATTTCCAGTGCATAAAAATAAAAATATTTATTTTTGGGGATGTCACATGTTAATTCCTATAATGTTCCTATGATACATCATAGAATGACATTTAAATGTGGTTCTCCTTTTTGGTTGGAGAGTTTTTTCAAAATGTAAACTAAGACATGGATGGTAGTCTATTACTTACATGGCTATTGATCTATGACTTGGTCTAGGTCTTTCGTCATTATCCATTAGCAAGTAATACACGAATTGAAATTTTATATGTTTCTTCACATAATCTATGTAAATATTAACACAATTTCATTTTTGTCATAGTGATTAATAATTTTAAAAGAATAGACATACAAGGTTAAATTATATATTTAAAAAAAACAAAAGTACAATGACCACCAATAATTCAAAGTACATGATTTAGTTTCATTTAGTGTTTCTCTCAAATCAACCTTGATAAAAATGAAAAAGACTTCAATGATCCATTTACATTAATTTATTTTGTTTCTATTACGATATTTGTATTCTTATATTCAATCTTGGTGAATTTGATGAAATAGTTTATGCAAGTGAATTTGAAAAAATATTTCATATAAATATTTCAAACAATGATACAATTATAATTTACCTCTGATCCAATAAACTATGATAAAGTTTTAAAATACTTATAATCCATCATAAATTACCTTTAATGCAATCCAACATAAATTACGTATGATTCAATCCAACATAAATTACCTATGATGCAATCCGACATAAACTACCTATGATCTAATAAACTATTATAATGTTTTAAATGACCTCTCATCCAACATAAATTACCTTTGATGCAATCCAACATAAATCTACATCACAATGTCACTAACATTTCTCGATGTCACAATCTTATGAGCATATGACAATGTCACAATGTCATGCATAAAACCCTACATTGTAATGTCGCAAGGTGATGGACATAGCAACGTTGAAATCTAACAAACATATTAACGTCACAATTTGACGATCATAAATAGGTGTAGCAATGTGACGAACATAACCCTGTTATCACATTTTGACAAACATATCCTCACGTCACAATGTTACACACATATCCTAATGTCACAATGTGACAAACATTTCCAAATGTCACGATGTGATGAACATAACCCCTTGTTGTAATGTGATGTCCATAACCTAATGTCACAGTGTGGCAAACATGTACCCCAACATTGCAATGAGATGAATATTTACCCATGTCACAATGTGATGAACATAACTCACATGACAATGTGACTGTAATGTTGAAACCTCATTGTGTCACAAAACTCTTTCCTTTGTCACATTCCGACGAACGTTGTAACATCGCAATGTTACGCACATATACATGTCATCACTATGTGATTAAACATAACATCACGATGTGATATACATGCATATCCTCATGTCACAACGTGACAAATATGTCAAAACGTAGCAGTGTGACGAACATAACCCATTGTCCCAATGTTATGTACAGAACCCTAATGTCACAAGGTGATAAACATTGCCCAACATTGCAATGACACGAAAATTTCCCAATGTCGCAATGTGATGAACATAACCCACTATGGGAGTGTGACAAACCTATTGGAACGCCAAAATGTGAGTAACAAAAACCCTTTGTCTCAATGTCTTCAACATAATCTGTCGATGTCATGTGACGAACAAAACCTTACGTCGTAATGTGACGAACAAAATGTGATCACCATTACAATGAGATGGTGTGATAGTAAACCATGTTTAAACATAATGAACATTTCCCACCATAATCATCTCCACATGGTCTATGAAGATCACCCATGGACATGGAAACCATAGTTAAACCTGGTCAACCATAGTCAAACATGGTGAAAGTCAAGAATGATAAACCATAATATTCTATTAATTAATGCATCCATACATAAATACATTAATGTGTTAAATTATTACTATATTAATTATTCAATACATTAATGTAATGTTTAAATTTAAGTATTAATACATTAATAATAATAAATTTTTAATACATATAAATTTAATGTATTAATAACTTGTTAATGCATTATTACTTATTAATTTATTAATATATCATATTAAATATTAATCGATTAATGATTATTGTATTAATGTTTTGAGACTTTAATATAAAAATATAATACATTAATGTTTCATATTTATGTAATAATGTTATAAAGTAGTTTTAATGTATTAATGTTATTAATACTTTATTACTTTAATGTATTATTAATACTTATCTTATAATGTATTTATGCTTTTATTAATATATTAATTAATACAACTTCATTACTTTATTGATGTCTTAATATTTAAATAATGTGTTATTAATGTACTTCTTTATTACTTTATTAACACTTTAACAACTTATTCTTTAATATTGTATTAATGTATTTATTAATTAATATGTTTCATTAATATATTCATGGTTTAATGTATTATTAATGTATTTATATATTAATACATTAATTAATATATCATTTTAATGTATTATTTAATTAATACATTAATATTTTAGTACATTAATGAATTATTTCATTAATATATTAATACATTAATATACATTAATGTATTACTAAGTTATTAATGTATGTATAATGTTTTTTTCTATTAATATTTTAATATAATAATGTACTTATATTATAATGTATTATAAATGTAATTTTATTTTCTTTATTAATACTTTGTTGTTTTAATGTCTTCAATTATTATTAATATTTTATTTCTTTAATGTATTATTGTATTTTTTATACTTTCATATTTTATTATTAAATATGGATATTTTTTTTTTTTTTTGACAAAAGCAAGTAATGGAGTTTATATTAGAAAAACAACAGCAAGTCACTGGTTCAGTTACATAGGATTCTTGAATTACAATACTAAACTTAGATGGCTTGTGTGTCTACTACAAAATGCTAATACGCAGAGTTGAACTACAATACATAGGACTTTAAATTCAAACTTAGTTGCCTTGCGTGGCTACTACAAAATGCCAATACACAGAGTTATTTGTCAACTGTGGCTAGCCTTGGAGTGGCTTCTTGATTGCTTTGGGCCTTCCTTATTAGACTGGTCCCTTTCCGGATTCCATTCCTTATTCATTTGCTCCAAACTGCTGACCCTTTCTTCAAATTCTTTCCTTGGGTCTTTCAGTTCCTTCCTCAGCTTCCACAGTTCCTCACATAGGCCTGATTGTGTATGTATAATGTCGTTCTCTAGTATTTCCATGCACCGCCCTACTTCACTATCTAGGTTTTGAAGGAAATCGTCCAGATTGATCAACTGGTTGCGTAGTTTCTACACGTTTCCTTCCAATTCTGCTATTCTTTCCTCCATCGTAGGCTTGTTCCCAGAGCTTGACGCCATTGAGTTTGCCTTTGTTGGATTGTTGTTACTTCTCTGAATCTCCCTGCCTCTATGTGCTTGACCCTTTCTCGGCTTTCTTTCAGTGTGACGACTGCTCCTGATTTGTTCCTTTCCTTCCCTGCAATTTGAGTTATAGAGCGCATCCTCTGTTTCACTGACCCACTTGATTCGCTGGATCTGGAGTATGGGTGATTGCCTTTGTTCAATGACCAAATGATGTCATCCTCCATCAACCTTGAGGATTGTTCGTACTGACTGAGACGAAGTCGTCCTTCTGCATGTCCTATCACACTTGTCCCTTTTGCCCACTTGCTCAACCATTCCACCTTGGACGATCATGGGATTCCCCAGTTGGCCATAACCCCATTGAGAAGCATGGAGACTTTCTCCAAATGGGCTCCCGTGTTGGCCTCTTCATCTGCTTGGTCGTTGTTTCCCCGAAGGACATAGTATAACTGAAAAGTTTGAAACTGTCCTAGAAGTAGTTGGATCTTGTCTAAGGTGTGTTGGAGTTTGGCATTTGTGACTCTGGTGTGCTGGATTAAGGCTTGGATTATAATCCTTGAGTCCCCTAGAACGAGCAAGTAATGAACGTTGAGGATTAAGGCTTGAGTGAGCCCTTGCTAGAGGGCAAGAGATTCTGCTCTGTTGTTGGTTTCAAAGCCAAGCCCCCAGGCAAAACTAAGGCTAGTAAATCCAATGGGACTTTCTAAAACACCTCCTCCACCTGCCACCCTCGGATTCCCCTTGGAGGCCCCATCAAAGGAGAGGATATGAGCAGTCTTCAATCTTTTCCACTCTTCCAACTCATGCTTCCCCAGCTTGAGTTCCTAGGTTTGAGTGGGAGGGTTTTGGGGACGAGGTTGTTGATGATTTTGGAGGTCAAGATGCCCCAACCATCATTCTTCTTTCCTTTCTAACGGTTTTGATTTTGATGCCTTGATGAAGTGGGGGTCACTTTCGCTGAAGATAGCCTTAATCATTGTGGCTACCTGAGTCGGGCTCCTCTTTACTTCCCTAAATAACCGGTTGTTTCTTTCAATCCAGATCTTCGAGAGGATAAACTTTGGCATCATTTTTCAGAGGGCTAAGAGGTGTCCTTAACTGGATTTCTAAAAAGGGCAGAGAGATTGCCAATTCCTAAGCAGTGTGTGGGTTTCCTGAGGGATAATTGGAGCTAGGGCCCCCAGTCCAAGAGCTAGCTACCAGACCTCCATGGGGTAGGGGCAGCCTAGCATTAGGTGATCAATCGTCTCCTCTTCCTGGCAGCAGAGGGGGCATATGGAGGGCCCTTCCCACCCTCTTCTTATAAGGTTTTCACCTGAGAGGACTCCCCTATGTGCTAGTGTCCAGATAAACATATCTATCTTCAGAATTGACTTCGTTTTCCAGACGGCTTTCTAGATTGCAAGGTCTGGAGGAACATGGGGGACTGAGGCGATATGGTGATACCCTGCTGTTGTAGTGTACAGGCCAGAGCGATGGCCCCAACATCTATTGTCTTTTTTCCTTTTCTGTAATGGGGAATTCCCTTGTAGCCAACTCTTTAGTATACTCCATTCTTCTTCAAGGTCTAGAGGTAGTCTAGTAATTCCCCAGCATAACCAGGAGCGATTCTCATCATTTCCCCAGCATGAAATATCCCATAGACTGTGTAAATTTTGTAGTTGCATCCAGTCTTTGGACCACATAAGTCCTTTCTTTGCTGACAGAGGTGGTTCTCCCAGGACTGAGTCTTCCCAGATGTTGATTTCTTTTCCATTTCCTGGCAGCCAGGTGATTTGAGAATTAAAATGTTGCAGAGATTTCTGGCATAGGGAGAAAATTGGAGAGCCTTTCCCCACTTTTGCTGGCCTTTCTAGAAATTTTTTCCTCGGCCCATGATATTACTTCTTCCATAAGGATATTTTTATCCATGTGGGCTTTCTTGTGATTATGTTCCATAATATCTTTGCACCTAGGGCTAAATTTTGGGTTTGGAGGTCTTTGAATTGGAGGCCCCCTTATAGAGAGGGATTGGATATTTTCCCCCAACTTATAAGGTGTAGTTTCCTTCCCGTCTGCTTCCCTCCCTCCCAAAGGAAACACCTGATCAATGCTTCTACTTTCTGAATGATGGAACTAGGGGCCAGAAGGAGAGAGATTTGATAAATAGGGATGCTGACCAGCACTGATTTGATAAGAACCACTTTGCCCGCCATATTCACCCAATTGGTTCCCGAGGAGTTAATTCTGTTTTTGAGATTTTCTATCAACTGATTCCAATGCGAAGCTTTTGGGGTGGATTTGAAGATTGGGACTCCCAAATATTTGAATTCATCCCAAATGGTGCAGCCTTCCATTCCGAGGACTCTTGATATTTCTAGCATTTCCCTTGGGGTGATGTTCCAACCATAGATTCTACTCTTGGTCAAGATGATAAGACTTCCTGAGATTTTGATGGAGATGTCTAAATCCTTCTTGAACTTATTAGATTTCATTTCACTCGCACCTCCAAGGAGCAGTGTGTCATCTACAAATTGGGCATGGTTGATATCCTTTACCCCAGTGGCAATTCATAGTCGAGATAGATTGAGGTGCATTTGACCATAGTCGAGTTGGAAGCTAAGGACAGAGGCTTCGATGGCATAAAGAAGGGGGGCGAGGGGGAAGCCTTTCATGAGGCCACTGGAGGCTTGAAAGAACATAGTGGCTCACCCATTTACCAATGGGGCTATCCAAGGAGAGGCAATACAGGCTTTAATCCAGTTTATGAAGGGAGAGGCGAAACCTAACTTCCCCATCACTTGAAAAATAAAATTATGTCTTACCCTATCAAAATAATTTGCTAGATCTATCTTGATTATCATACCTTTGTCTTTTGGTTGGATATTGTAACACCCTGTTTCCCCCAAATTTGTAATTAATCCTAATACAGGAATTACCATGCTAAAGCATGATGAAAATGTAAATAACATTATGAATTTATATTACAGAACTGCTGAGAGGGGATGTGCAGAAAAAGAGACC
>ML779950.1:594455-611244 GCA_009831015.1 Picea engelmannii
TCTTGGATTAGAAGGATTTCGGAGTTTGAATATCTGATGATGTCTTTGAGCGCCTTTTCCTTAATCTTACTACTGAAACCCCTACAATTCCAAGAGGTTAGTTTCATTGATTACTTGAGGGGGAGTTGTGGGCTCCTTGGGGGGCCCTGGATTGTTTCGAGGTTTGTCTGACACTGATCAATTGTCTGATGGTTGGCTGAGATCCACTCAAGACGTCTCTGTAGGTCTCCTTTTCTCTTTCATCTTTCTTTGTTTTCCTGCCTCTGCTTGGTTTTTTCGGGGTGATGTCGGTGTCACTGTCTTCCTCACTGTTACTGTCCGAAGAAACCTCGCCTTCCTCCACTTCTGGATCTTTACTATTTTCTTTCAAGTTTTGACCTTGTTCCTTCGTCGTTTCTTGCATTGGGAATTCTCTGGTTTCTGGGATAGGAGTTCCTTGTTCCAAGTCCGTTGTTGGGGTTTGCTGAGGGACTACCTCTTTTGCTTCCTTTATCTTCTCTATGTCGGTCACCATACCACTATGTCTTGTTTCTGCATTGTTGCCTTGCTCCTTTGGTTGTGTCTAGATCATTTTTTAAGGTCTTGGGCTCTTTCCCTTTGAGGAGGGTCTCCCTCTTCTAGGATTTTTCTAGCCTTCGTTTATTTCTTTGTCCTTGTTAAGATCTTTAGGGTAGTTCCTCTAAAAGTGCCCATATTCGTGACACCCCCTGCATTTGAGCGAGAGTTGTTCGTAGTCGAGCTTCTGGTAATGCTGCCAATATCCAACCTTTAACTTGATTGCCTTTGGGAGGCCAACCTTTAGGTTTACTTCCACAAATATGCGAGCACAGGAATATTGATCCTCTGGATCTTCCCTATCTATGTCATGTCCAAGTCAATTTTCGATTGCGTGGAGTGAGGAGGTGTTCCAATAGTGGATTGGTAGATTTGCGAGTCTGACCCAAACCGGGACGTCTTTAGGTACTTTCGACTCTGGATCAAAATTGGGGGTCCAACGATTCAGATAGATCCCTTGGGTTCCCATGAAAAATGGTCTGTTTCTGAAGATCCCGTCCCGATCTGCTTGAGAAATGAATTCGAAGATAAAATATCCTCTTCCCACCGCATAGCATGTTACACTGTTCTGAGTTAGTGGACACCAGTTTCTTTGGATCCAGTTATCTGTGGTCCTGGTGGAGGGCCAGAGTCCCATAAACTGTCCAATGAGTCCATGTTCTGACAGGGAAACCGCTACTCGCATTTAATGGTCCGGGGGCAGGTCAATTTCCAGGATCGAGTCGATCCATTTAACAAATATGGGCAGAGCATCTGAGGAAGGCTTCTTGTCGTGGGCAGCCATAAGCTTACAGAAAGAGTCAATGGTTGAGGGAGGGGCTCGGGGCTCCCCACCTTCGTGGGTGGCCATGGTCAACCGAGGGCGGCCTCATCTTGGTAGCCACGATTTAGGGCAGTAGTCTCCTCCGCGAGCCGATCCGATCGGCCTGGTTCGAACCCTATTAAATATGGATATTTTATTAATGTATTAATTAATAATACTTTAATATTTTATTAATTACCTTCATATTTTATTAATATATTAATTAATTAACTAATACTTTAAAGGACTAATTTAATTATGTATTATTAATGTATTAATATTTTGTTAATTATTTTTAATCTATTATTACTTTAATGTTTACTTTATTAATAAGTTAATATTGTTTTTTGATGTATTACTTTATTAATATATTCATTAAAAATATTTTATTAATGTATTAATAATTTAATGTAGTAATGTAAAGTTTATATTTATGTAATAATTAATTTTTAATGTATTTTTACTTTAGTATTGTACTATCAAGGATTTATTAATGTATTAATATATAAATTAAAAGATATATTAGTATTTTAGTACATTTATATAATATCACATTAACCTATTTTACTAGAAAAGTTGTTTCAAACTTCCTACAACTTTATATAATGTGAAAACCTACACATTTTGATTATTAAATCATTTTTATATTATTAATATATTGATGTATTATTAGTTAATAACATATTTATACTTTATTAATAATATATTAATATTTTACTATTTTACTAATATATGATTTTTTTTTTTACTTTATTAATGTATTTAATTAGAGGAATTAATAATAAGTATCCATAATAATTAATACCCATAATAATAAGTATATAAGTGTAACTTTTTTTACTTTATTAATGTATTTACTTATGGAAACTAATTACTAGTATATTCACTAAGCACGGAAAAGGAAACACCAAGTGAAAATGAGTGGTTAAATTATTTAAAAATCATAGAATTTTGTGTTTCGATGGAAAATGAATAATTCACAAGGTCCATCTTCATCCCACATCTCACAAAATATTTTCAACTATCCTATAACTCCAAAGTTGAATGAATGCATGCCCACCTACAACAACTCTAAGGATAAATAGTCCAACTGCATGCTTACATGTAATAATTAGAGATGCTTACATGCAATAATTAGAGATATGTGATAGGCTTTTCCAAAGAAAAATGGAAAAGGAAGAAGAGACCTATATTTCTTGTTAATCCACCCTACAAAATACAATCTACATTCTCATACAATCTACAATATAGAGTCTATAGTCTACAATAAACGTCTACACTCATACAATCTACAATCTACAATCTATAGTCTTAATGTGTATAGGATTTGTGTCAATGGAGAAAAAGTGGATTTAGAAAACCACATGGATTTGAGGGGGTCATACTCTATTTCCTTTTGAATAGGTGGACTTAGAGAAATAAGTTAGTGTGTTCTTATTAATAATAAACTTTATCTATTAATGACCCCCCCTCCCACCGGGGAGGGAAAATTTGTGGTGCAACCATTGAATCCAGCTACTAAATATGATCTACCATCAACAATGATGAATTCCTTCCATAATTATGAAAATTTATATACTACTCTATTCAATTAAATATCTATGTTATCTTATAAAAGGGTAAAGTGATTCTCATAACTATATTAACTTCAAACCCATTAACTTCAAACCCATTGGATAATAAACATACATGTCAACTCAGTAAATTGTATACCAATAAAAACAAAATACATTGTGATTAATTTCATGGATAAAGTCTATGAACTTAACATGAAGTTTGGATACAACAAATATAAAATAAAATAAAAGCATGTGTTTCTTTTTAATATGTAAGTAAAGTAATTTATCAAAAGAAATGATGATAAGTGCATAGACATAACAAGGGGATTTGATGCGAAGCAGCGAATCCCTGCCTCGTTGAACAATTCGAGGATTTGAACCTGAGATTGTGAAGTATGGAAAAATTAAATAAAATCAAAATCATAGAAAAATATGGTGATAAAAGATTGTTTGCTTATTGACCTTGCTAAAGGTCTTTTTATAGTTTTACATTGAGTTCACTTATATCTAAGTATTTTTAATCTTGTGAAAAATTCCTATCAGTACTTTTATGTTTACAGTCAATGATATATTGTTTTGTGGCCATATTATGGTGAATATAATTTTCCTAAAAATTAATACCTTATGTGACCCAAAAACTAAATCTTAAAAAGTAGTGAAGGAATAATAAACATTGTTTGACTGCATTAAAAGTGATTCCATTACCATATTTCCACCGAAAAATTGCATTAGGTTAATGCTTGGGCGGGAATAAGAGTTACATTGGTTGACTTTTGAAATGTTCGAAGCCATTCGATTACATTCTTGCTTGTGCAGATAATAAAAATTATATTAATGGATTTTCAAATTGTTGAGAAAGAAAGCATCAACTAGCTTAATGTTTTGGTTTGATATAAGCATCCCATCACAACTGCCAGCGTTATTATCAACTACATCCCATGCTCCTTGACCTAAGGACTGAGTGTCAATATAAGATAATTAAAGTATTGCCAACCTTGTTTTGGTCGAAGATTATATGCGAGCATTTGATAAGTTGCGAACAAGTTTTGGTTTATTCGCAAGAACATATAACGCTCGTAGGCATCTAGTCTCATCTTCACGAAATTATAATTTTAGACTTGATTTATATTCATTGATTTATTCTTAAGTAGGGCGTTGTTGAAGAAGGAAAAAAATGAAATTAATGTTATTTGAATCACATGCTTCAGTCTTGTCTCTTTTGAGGCAGTCTTGAGTGTTCTCTGTTCAGTAGTCGCATAAGCTGCATCTTTTTCCACCCGGAAACGTCGAGAGCGTTGTTGATTCATCTATGCCCTCGGGGGAAACACCATCGATTGCCATATATAAAAGCTACCTAGGGGGATGCACTATTGCAAATAGATGGTCTATGTAATCAAACTGCCGGACGCTTACCATGATGCAGTTTATTGCCTGAGAGGCCCTAACACCAAGGGTTCCTGCTGCTGCACAGATTACTCAAGATTTATTAGCCCTTCCTTGTATCCAGTAACTAGATAATAATGAATATCCGGTCTAAAGAAGGCCAACCGACCTACCTTACGCAGGCGGGAACACACAGGCCTAATGGGGTTTTCTCTTTAGCCAGCCAGATGAAGCGAGGAAATCCTTTAAAGAAAGCCAGCCAAAGGGCATGGAGGGTAGGGGCAGGCCAGCCCTGACACATCCTCTTTGGACTTCATTCTGACTTCGCCAGAGGAAGAGGAGCAGGATGGGTACATATTCTCTCCACTTGTGCAACTTCTAAGGTGTTTGTTTAAATGAGTGACCAGGAATATACTGGTGTTGTGAAATCCCAACGCCTTCAATTTGGAAAACAAAAATTAAATGAGTGACCAGGAATATACTCGTGTTGTGAAATCCCAACGTCTTCAATTTGGAAAACAAATATAATTGAAGGTGTTTCCTCTTAACTGATTGAATCGTTCCTGAGACAATGACTAATAAGCAAGTTATAACAAAAAAACTAATTAGATAATAATATACATTATCCTTACTAAATTATCCATTATAGCACTATCACTACAATCACGGATTCATTAAATCAAATCCAAATTCTAGTGGTAAATCTAGACAACAAGATATGTTA
The DNA here is from genome assembly GCA_009831015.1 of Picea engelmannii. Lineage (NCBI taxonomy): Eukaryota > Viridiplantae > Streptophyta > Pinopsida > Pinales > Pinaceae > Picea > Picea engelmannii. Next base: position 599,479 of record ML779950.1, read on the forward strand.
TTGATGGAATTGAACACAATAAATAATTTATTGCAAAATGCTCGAGAATGTAACAGCGCCAAGCTACAATGTCTTTCCAAAGCCACTTAGAAGGTGGAGCTTAGGATGTCGGTGAAAAAATACAGGTGGGAGATCAGTCCGTGAAAACTGCACGTGGGAGAGATAAGATTGTTTTCTTTTCAAATGGTCAATTCTTTCTTAGAGGCCTTAGACAGACTAGGAAGGCCTCCCGAGAAACCTCCCCTTAAAACACCTTAGGTGTAATAAGTACCTCATGATGGAGCTTTACTCACATCTTCGTATTCATTGCATTTTGTGCATAGTTTACTTAATAGTAAAAATATGTTTTTTCAGTTGCTCCTTCATGGATTCTGCAGAATATAATGAATGGTTTTCGTCTTTAGAAGATACAAAAACATCTTTACCCACAATGGAAGAAATTAGCACTGCATAATTAACTTTAACTTTAGAGGGTTTTGTTGTTTTTGAATTTCCTCTGAAAGATCATAGTTTTGTATCTGTTCCACTCGGTATTCCATGTACATACTTTGCCTAAGAACTCACAAAATCAATCACTACTCATTACTTGCATTAGAACTGACAAAAATCCCCAATATTATTTCCATTATGCAATTTAGTAAACCTTGATTATTCAGCATAATGCTGTTCACCTCACCTCAAATTCTGGAGCATACCAGCGGTGGACTATGGTATCGACCCCATCCTTGTGATCCTTAACATGTCACATGTATTCCTCATCACCTACAGATTCTTGATCAAATATACAGTGTATATCAAAATAGTTCGGATTTTTTGAGGCTGCATATTAGTCTTTGAAAATGCATGAAGTTATTCATATTTTTCCCTGTATTGTTGTATTAAATTTGCACAAATCCTATTGATGATTAATTGGGGTGAAGAGTTGAGACGTGATAAGTAAAATAATATTATTTTTATTTTTGGTAGAAAAAGTTACTACTGCAAAAAGTTAAAAGTTTTTATCTCTGTTGATTATTTTTATATATGGTTTTTTTTTTATATATGGTAGGTAATATTATGAGTAAATGGTTTAACAAAAAGTATTTTTTTTTTTAATATATATATATATATGTGGTAGGAAATACTATGAGCAAATGGTTTAAGAAAACCATGGACTTGTAAATCATCAAATGGTTTAACAAAATCATGGACTTGTAAACCACCAATTGCAAAATCAAAATTTAAATTTTCTTTTTCTTTTTTATTTATTTTATTTATCCTATCTTTCCAATACCATGGGTTTTAAAAACTAGGTGCTCTAATACAGATTTTGGAAAAAAATTATTCTAAATAAACAATATATTTTGTAGATTTTTCAATGATTATATTACAAAACTATTTTGTAGATTTTTCAATGATTATATTACAAAACTGTTGCAACCTTACAAAATTGTTGCAACCCTATGAACTAATAAAAAAAGGTATGACTAATAAACCGTTAATTAATTAATTTCATACTCATACAATACAGATTTTGGAAAACAACTATTCTAAATAAACAATATATTTTGTAAATTCTTCAATCATTATATTACAAAACTGTTACAACCCTACAAAATTGTTGCAACCCTATAAACTAATAAAAAAAGGTATGACTAATAAACCGTTAATTAATTAATTAATTTCATACTCATACAATACAGATTTTGGAAAACAACTATTCTAAATAAACAATATATTTTGTAGATTCTTCAATGATTATATTACAAAACTGTTGCAACCCTACAAAATTGTTGCAACCCTATGAACTAATAAAAAAAGGTATGACTAATAAACCATTAATTAATTAATTTCATACTCATACAATAAGATTTTTTTTTTATTATTATTATTTATTTCTATCCTTTAATGTTTATGTTTAAGTACTATTTGTTTATGTATCTCACTTGCACTACTCCTTTGAGTTTCAAATCTTATTGATTTCTCTTGTTTCTATTTGTTCGTTGGTTTCAATCTCTACAAGAAAATAAGGTCCCCTTTACATTAACAATGGGCTTGATCCGGAAGACACAATACGACACAATAATCTGATCATTTTTCTTTGTGAGCTGATTTTCTCTGGTTTCTATTTGTTGGTTGGTTTGAATATCTAAAGAGGAATAAGGTCCCCTTTGCATTAACAATGACCTTGATTTGAAAGACAGACATTTATAAGGAGACAAAAATCTAGCATAAGCACTCCATCTCCTAAGATATTAGAGCTTTCACACTATATTTTTTATTTTATAATTGGGGCGGTATAAAGAATTATAAACGACATCTCCTGATTAAAGGAATGGGTAATCTAAACGAAAGAAGTATAATACAGATCAAAATTTTATTACTATTTATTGAACATTCTTCAAAAGCATCACAAAGTTCATATAAAAAGAAAACATTTCAATCCAAATTGAATTGAATAGGCAAAGATAGAATGGAAAAAGGACCATTGGAGTATTTAGCTCACTCGCAGAATTCAACAACTAACAATCAACTTCACATCTATTGAATTAAAGTGTGTCCAGACCCACTATTACCAAACATTTTTTTTTTGCTATTTGAGCCATGGCTATTTCTAGTTTTTTTAATTATTATTATCTATGAATAATAATACACATTTGTGTATGGTTCAATCCTATGAATTTATCTCCCGAGATTAACAGAATTTCTAATAAATGTTAAAATGTGTTTAATTATTTCAATCTCATGGCTAGTGAGGGTTCATTGAATTCTTGGGTTTATTGAATTTTTGTTTTGAATGGTGGATATTTTCTTTACTCTTATCTTTATGGTTATCTTAAGTAAATTTTTAAAATAGAATCAAGCAATTTACTACAACAAATCGATCTTCTAATTTAGGATTTTGTGTTGGAATAATGTTTATAATAAAATTTGTTTGGGTTTGGTTTGAATCTGTTGGAGGTTATTGAGAGATTATCTCAACCCCTCTCTATGTTTAGAATAAGTTGGATCTGAATCCAACTATATAATTGTGTAGTAATTGCGCAGAAACTTAATGAAATAAGAATAATTTTTGTGCTATTGTTGTCGTCCCAATTTCCAATTTTGCATCATAGTTGGTTCATCCAAAGGTTGTGATCATGCCTATTATGCAATGATTAAATCTGTGTAAATAGGTTAACGTAGGTATATGAGTTTTATGTAGGAGAGTAGATTGATTTTTTCTTTTGAGTGTAGGTAGTTGTTGTGTGAAAGATGTCGCTGCCCAGAATCAACTATCAAGGTCACCACCCAATCAAGGTCACCAACCAACCTTGTGGAAACCCTCACGAGAAAGCTCTCCTTCGTCTGCTAGTACATGCTGAAGTTGGCAAGCTAGGACTCAGATCACGGTTAACATTGTTGTTGAAGAAAGGAGTAATAAATTTTGTGAGAGCAGACGTTGTACACAAATTACACACAAAACAATATTTGTATTACGCACTAGTATTCAATTACATCACATTTATATAGTTGGTCTTAGATTCAACTTATTCTAAACATGATATGGAGGTTGAGAGAATATCTCAAAAATCTCTTATAGTATCCCAAATTAACTCTAAACTTAGCACAATGCCTTAATGGAAGAATTATCTTCAACACTCCCTTAAATGATTACATTACAAATAGAAAACAAAAATTTCAAAACTGGACTTTGTCTTTGTCTGGTCTTCATCAACACTCCTACCCACCTTGAAATCTCCCTTCTCCACAACTTCGATCTTCCCTCTCTATTTGTTTGAGATAAAAAAAAATGCTTCTCACCATCATGATGAAATTGTAATGATTAACAACCAAGTAACTAGACCATTCTATGAAGATACTTCCATCTGTCGAACACACAGTTCGCGTACTCTAGATACACACTCTCACACTCACAATATGATAAATAATATTTATTATAATCCCTTCTCATAAAATTTAATATAACTATTTTCTCCTAAAACATAGACGTGCCCATGAGTGACCTTCCTGACAGAATCATGATTCTTCAAATATGGAAAATCGATATCTATGATTTATTTTCTGATTTGAAGAGGCAGAGGGATTTTCTCAGTTTCTTCATTGTGGAAATAATTCGATTTCAATTCAGCAGCGATCGAATGACAACAACATTTCATTACATTGGCCGTCAACACTAACATTCTCATTGACAGCTGCTCAGTGTGCATGCTTTCTCACTTAAATCATACTTAGCGGCTCACGATGGATGGAATCCTAGGGGTTTTTCACAATTGATGGACTAGAGCCTCTCCTATGCATTTTTTAGTTGATTATAGGGAGCACATATACGCTATCAATGAAAAGATTAAGCAGAGACATAATTTATGCAACACTCTACATTATTGATATGTATTCTATTAATATGAACATGTATAGTTACATAATATGGTTACAAGAGTTACCAACTCTAACTAATTATCTAGTTAAGGATGTGATTAAGTATTTTCCTTAACACTCCCCCTTAATTAGATTGGGAAAAATTATCACTATCACCAACGACCAATGCATTAGAGTTCCCATTAAATATAACGTGATCCCACATTATGAGATTAAAATATCATACTTTCCCTTGTTAATAGAAGATTCAAATTCTCCCATTCAATTGGAAAAAATATACTTTTCCCTGTTAATCAAAGATTCAAATTCTCCTATTCAAGTGGAATTAATACCACATTCCTTCGATTCAAGTGGAATTAATACCACATTCCTCCCATGGCCATCTCCTCAAGATAGTTTTCTCGAAACCAGGGACATACTACATGATCGCATAGAGATCTATGTAGGCCTGATTGAATCAGGGATTACTGAACATGGGGAACAAAGCTTGCCTATAACAAAGCTCACAATTTCTTACAAATGATACCAAAACTTAGACCAAAAAAACTTACTACGATTAGCGTATAACCGAACATGCATCCCTCAAATTACAATAACTCATTTGCTGATGAATGAAAAAACAAAAAATTTAACAAAAAATTAGTTGGATTTTGTTGCATGTCTCTGCCTATATTTCTTCTTTGCCTCTTTCTTTTTCACGACTTTTTGGTTTCCTTTCTTTCTCTAGGTGAGGTTTTTCTACATGTTGTCCATAAAAGGGCTCAATGTCAACAACTCTTTCTCTTCAACAATAGAAGAGGCAATACTCTTGTCTTGCGGCTTCTTCTCCCTGGAAGCCTCGATTTCCTTTCTTGTAGACTATTTTCTTCATGACGACTATTCTTCATGGCATCTCTTCTTCACTTCTTCACTGGAATCTGCTTCTTTGATTCATTGATATTGGCTCTGTGGAATCTGCTTCTTCGATTGCTTCACTCTTTGCAACTTTTTTAATAAATTATAAAATAAATCATTTCTAACAAAATAACAACACCTTCATATTGAAGTCATGAATCTCAATATAAACATTATTGATAATAATTCCAAAGACTTTAGTAACTCATGCAAACCTTAGACATGTTCCATGACTTTTAATTTTCCTTTGACATTGACATGAATAGACTAGTTTCTTCCTCTTGATCTTGTTTTTATTCACTTTTATTTTTTCTCTTATATGTCTAAGTAAGCAAATTCCTCTTTACAACTCTCTTTAAGGACAATGCAGCATACTTGTCTTTTTATATGTCTAAGTAAGCAAGGAGATATGTAACCACCCATAACTAACTTGATCTCTTTTTCTAAACTATATATTTCAAGCCACTAAATAAACAACCACCTATTTGCTTTATTTATTTCTTTAAAATAAAATAAAAAATCGTCCTCCTTTAAAATAATATTTAAAAAAAAAAACTAATTTAGGCTTACGACTTCTCACACCATCTCAGTGAAAAATTGTGATTTCTTATGTCTTTGTTGCTTTTGGGCATCAGTTTTCTTGCAGAATTTGGATCTTTCTTAATGGAAAATCCAAAAATCTATCCAAACAATGCGAACCAATGATCCGTCCATTCTTCATCATGTGGACAGTCAACAATTCGATACTCTTGGGCCAGGTGAGAATTTCCGCCCATGGCCATCTCTTAACCAATACACGATATATCTTCTTTAGATGCCTAATGGCTCGTCTTTTCTCAATTATGGATATTGACTGCATTCTTACTGATTTACGTCCTTCTTGAGGCTCTGGTGGTCACAATCCACATATCGAGGGTTCCTAGGTCCTCTAATGATGGAGGGAGGCTCAAACCCACTTTGATATTATGAGAATATTAAGTAGAGACAAAATTGATGCAACATTCTACACTATTGATGTGTATTTTATTAATATGAACATGTATAGTTACACAATATGGTTACAAGAAGTTAAGGAGTTACTAGCTCGTATAACAGTAAACTAACTAATTAACTAGTTAAGGATGTAATTAGGTATTTTTCTTAACAATCAATGTGTATTTCAACATCGATATTGTTACTCTCAAAGTATAGAAAAGAGTGAGACAAAAAAAGAATTCTCCTTTGAGAAAAATACCATCACTCACTTATAGCATGAACAGATCCAAAGCATACTCGTGCTCATGCACGTATCCTGGTGGAAACAGTTTCTATAGCAGCTACTTCACACTGGTGAATGAACAAAATATCAAACGATAATACCCTAACAACATCAACAACACACAGGCTACTCACACTCTAAAGTGATTTAAGCCAGACCAAGCTATAATACCATAATAAATTTTGTGAGAGCAAACATTGTACATGAACTACACACAAAACAATATTTGTATTAGGTATTAGTATTCAATTACATCACATTTATATAGTTAGTCTTAAATCCAACTTATTCTAAACATGGACATAGAGGTTGAAAGAATATTTCAACAATCTCCTATACTGTCCCAAACTTACTCTAAACTCAGCACAAAGCATTAATGAAAGTATTTTCTTCAACAAGGAGTTGTTGCCTTCAGTAAGTTAAGTTGTTGTGACAAGAGTTGTCGTGCATATCGCCACTTGAAAAGATCATGACACGTGATCAGATTGCTAATGAGATATAAGGTTGACCAAAGAAGGGAGAGATCGTAGCAATCTTTCTGTACCATCGTTGAGCAGATTTGTACGAAAGAAGCCGTAAGCCATCGCTACTGTGCAAGAGAAGAGCCTCCACGGACAGATTTAGCGAATTGTAATTATCTAATGAAATTACACTAGAATGAAATTACTTTTAGGAATCTTGGTTACAACGTGTCTATTGAAGCCTCTTCATTGAGAAAGAAAATCCCAAAATATATCCAAGCATCGTTGAATCCTATTTTCAGGTAAAGGTGTCGAACTTATCCATCTCATAAGGCCTCATATGTTTTGATTCCCGTTGCAATGGATAGTTTGCATATAATTGTCCTTCGGTATCATGGTTTGATAGCAATAGATCAAGTTCGGGTAGAATATCAACGAATACATTCATGGATAGTTTGCATATAATTGTCCCTCGGTATCATGGTTTGATAGCAATAGATCAAGTTCGGGTAGAATATTAACGAATACATTCATGGAATTTATCTTTCGCAAGGCCACTGTAGTGCTACGAATTGGTTTGGTAGATTTGTTGTAGTGTTACATATAGTGTGATGTGAGATGTGTGTGTTATATTTATTTGTTTGTAAATGATGAAGAACATCCCAAAGAACAACTTAACATATCTTAAGCTAGTATTTCTTGAAGTATTTAGGTTCCATGTAAGAAGATGTTCACTAGTTTGAATATGGTTACAATTCTGTAAAAAAACTAGAGGTTTTTGTTGTACTTAGGTTCTTCAAGATTGTCAATTACAGGTTATCCTTGTGTATGATGTTGTATATTTGTTTAAAAAAAGTCAATTGTATGATTGAATCCTGAAAATACCCAGTAATTAGATCAATATCCTATATAACTGTCGAAATTTTCACTTCGGTGAAATTCCACAGATCCATAGGATAATTCAATATGGAGATTGTCTTTCACGAGGTGAGAAGAATCAATTCTACAAATTCGTTAATGATGATATCTTAAATGAGTTGAAATGGAAGCTTGAAGTTGTGGAGAAGAAGTGCCTATATGAAAGATTTCAAAGTGGATAGGAGTGTTGACGAAGACCATATCGAGACAAATATCTATGTTGAAATTTCAGTATTGTAATTATGATATAATAATTGTAATGTAAGAATTATGGAAGGGTGTTGGAATAATATTTACAATATAATTGGTTTGGGTTTGGTTTGAATTTGTTAGAGATTGTTGAGATATTCTCTCAACCCCTCTCTCTATATTTCGAATAAGTTAGATCTGAATCCAACTATATAATTGTGTAGTAATTGTGCATAAATGTAATAAAATACCAATAGTTTTTGTGCTATGGCTCCTCTCCCAATTTCCAATTCCTTGTCCATCCACCCACAACACCAAATCACTCATAGTGACTTAGGCTAGACTTTAAAACTCCTAGATATAAATATTAATGTTGATGAGTCAAACTCCACCACCCAAACATCATACAATCTTCTCACATGTAGTACCACCACTCTAGTCCACTTAACTTCATGTTCAAAGTAACTATAACACTGTGAGGCCTAGACTCATATACAATATGACGTTTCCATAAATAAGGTTGGACCAAAAAAACATCAAAAACTTCAGTGGGAGAAACATCATACAATATCTCATATTTGAATGTCTTAATGTCATACGACAAGAGACACTATTGGGAGACATGAAGATAGCTTCCTTGATGGAGCCATCTGATGGTGTAGGGATGTGGGTGCACCACTGTCGGTGGGGCTAGCTGCTTGACAACCTCTGCTGATATTTGGTTCTTATAGATACTGCCATCAACGATGAAGTGCAACAGAGTTCCTTTTAGCCACATATATGAATGAAAGAGCCACTTTCCTTCCTCTTGTTCATCAGGTTCATCGGGTTGGATCTTGGTGGTAGAAACGATGGCACTGGATTTCGCGTCAATGATCCATCTCCCCTCTTCTGGTTCTGACTCGGAGTTGGAAGCCGCATATGATTCAAATGATTTTACCTCAATGACCAATGACTGCTTTGAGTGACAATAAACAATGTTATGCGAGGGACTCTTATGAAATTTGCACCACTTCCGAGTATCTTTCTTCGTCTTCTCGTAGTCCTTATTTTCTTGTGGCTTGGACTGGTTGTCCTGAGGTTTCCAATATTTTATTTGTCCTTTATTTTGTGGGATGGGGATTCCCTTGCCCTTCTTATTTTGTGAGGGGTTTCCATACCCAAACTGTTGCGTCTTTTGTTTTAGCTTCTACTTGATTTTGACGGCATATTGATAGGCCACGCCTAAGGATGAGATGTCCAAAAACTCCATTTATGTCTAGATGTATCTATGAAGACCGTCGCGGTACTTGAGCACCAGATGTTACTCAGAATATTTGATACCCAGCTTGATGCACAAGGTATGGAAGACATTAGTGAACTCTGGAACTATTTGGTCTCTTTCCTTTTGCAGTGTGGTCCATCCTATATACAAGTCATCATAACTTCCAACAGGGTATTATTTTTCCTTAATAGCATCGTGGAAGCAACCCCAAGTGGGTGAAATTGAAAATAATGTGGATCCCTCTATTTCCTTTTTCTCACAAAATTATTCCACCAATCTTTCACATGGGGGATGACCTTAAGGAGAAAAAATGTAATCTTTTCTCTATTGGAAAAGTTGTGGAGAGAAAAATAACCTTCTATAAGGTTTAACCATTTATCTATGAAATCTTCATATATTTGACCTTCAAATATAATAATATCAAAATTTATTTGTACCTTAAAGGGGACAGCGCCGCCGCTTGAGGTGGATGCATCACTTGTCGACAGTGGTCGAAGGATTTGTGCAAAGTTGTCCATCATCTCATTCCTCTATCGCTCGAGGGCTTCCTCGAGCAACATTTTAAAAGGATATACTGTCTCATTGTCTTTCTTTTCTCCCTCCATGCATAGTTTCTTAGTTCTGCGAGAGCATTTTTACTCAAGAGGAATAAGCTCAAGACCCAACTCTATATACCCTGACCGCGTGAGGGACATGCATTAAAAAAATGATAAGGAGCAGACCGCTCTGATACCACTCACACATATTTATGAGAAGAACAAAATGAAACCACATATTTATAATATTAACAAAGACATGTAGTGAACAATAACAAAGATACGATAAAACTTTACTTCTATTAAATAAGAAATATGATGAAAAATGTAAAATATAGAATGAAAACAAGCTTCCTAGGATGGTGGTAACTTATCTGTGAGAGGCGATGTGATGGCTACGCTCATTCGCAAGAAGATGAGTATAATGAGGTTCCAAAGGACTTTTTGCAATAAATATGAATGCAAAAACCCTATACATACAAAAACTTAACCGTAGGAGATGGAGTTCCAAAAGTCATGTGGGCCCTATTGGGGTAAGTTAGTACATCAACTTCTCGGGGTCGTAACTTTTGCATACGATCTTTGTTTATAGTGAACGATAACTCGTTGGAAAGGTATTGACGAGGAGATTCAATTAGGGGGCTCAATAAAATCCTTAAAAAATTATCGAGGTTCTCGATCATGAAAAATCATCATTTAGGCCCTCAAAATGGCCCCTAAAGTTCATGAACCGAAAAACTGCTAAAAATAGTAATTTTCCAAAAAAATATTTTGAGCCTGTTAGAAAAGGTAGTTGGCCATCGAGATCCTCCTGGATAAAATGGAATGCATGAAGGCTATCTGGAATGGATCCCTATGAATTTATCCCTTATTCGATGTCACAAGACCATATAGTCCTTGTGATCCTCATTGCATCTCGGGTGAGACCTTCTTTGGACTTAGTTGGAGATTGATATGTCGATTCTTTGGGGTTTTTATTGGTCAACTATGGATGAACCCTATGTCTAAACTCCCCAGAAGAATGGGTGCAAGAATGAAATTATGCCAAGAGATGGTTTCATTGGCGATTGGTCAACTATGGATGAACCCTATGTCTAAAATCCTGAAAAGAATGGATGCAAGCATGAAATGATGCCAAGAGATGGTTTCATTGGTGAGGCATATTATAGGGAATGATGAAGGGAAGAGATGAGATGGTATCTATCTCAGGAGGAAATTCAAGACTGGCTAACGGCAAATAAGAATGAGTTTTACCATCTCAGGGTCTAAGAGTGAATGTGGATATATGGAAATATAAATATATTCATATGGATATGCATGAGATGTAATTTCCCAAATTCAGAAAACTAGAGATACAACTTGTAAAGGAAGACAACGTAATTGACTAGATGTTTAGCTACCATTACTCAAGGATGGATTTGGGCATTTAAGTTATGGATGGACTCAGCACCAATCATGTGTGTACCAGAATCGATAAACTTTAAACTCCCCCACATGCCAATCATGTCTATATATCCTTCATAGCATTTGCTAAGATTGTTGCCAACTCCACAACTAATACCAAAAGGGATGCCAAAAGGTTGTGAGTTTTTCTCAAAAGCTTTACATATCCCTCTACGGAAAGTGATCAAATAAAATTAGCATTTCTCCCAGCGAGCTCAAGGATCGAATTTTCATTCTGAACAATGAGAGATGACAAGGGCATGGAGAGAATGTGAGCATGAGCGTGGAAGACATACATTGTTAGATTCATAATGAAGAAAAATGCAGAAACATAATGGCAATAACTGAAGCAATCAAGAAACCATGATAAACAGAGATAAATAGAATATTGGAATAAAATGCATACTCTATAATCATTAATGAGAAAATAATCATGTACATAGA
>ML779950.1:666734-681942 GCA_009831015.1 Picea engelmannii
CTTTGAAATTGCTAGCCGATGTAGCCAAGGAATCTGCCATGGTGTTCTCCTCTCTTGGGATGAATGAAATGTTGAATGCTGAGAAGAAATTGTCGACTAGGTCCCATACCTCATTTTTGTAGCTTCTGAGTCGAGGATGCTTATCCCGATAAGTGTTCCTGATCTGCTGAACTACCAACTCTGCATCTCCGAACACTGCTACTTCCTGAATTCCCATTTCCCTCGCCGCTCTCAATCCCAGAACAAGAGCCTCATACTCTGCCACATTGTTGGTAGCTTTAAATTCTAGTTTGCATGACAGAGATATGGTTTCCTGAGGAGGTGACACAAAAACCACCCCAGCTCCAGCGCCTTCCCTGGAAGAGGCTTCATCAAAGAACAATTTCCAGACGGGGGTGATGGAAGGAGGAAGTTCGAGGGAAATGGTGGGATTCTTTTTGAGTCTAAGAGGAGGCTCGAGAGCATGAGAGAGTTGGAGCAGACTGGAACCTAAGTTGGTGTCCAAGGAAAAGATGGGATGGTTGGTAGGGTTGGCTTCATCACTGATTATGTAGGCCAGTTGAGCTTCCCTGTATAGTCTTCTATGCTCTCCTCCAAACACCGGGATAGTAGCATATGTGAGGTCCATATGCAAGGCTCCCCCCAGTCCTTTTATCCAAGATCTTGATAATAGCATACCAAAATTGGGGGGGACATCAGCTACTACAATATCCATGACCACACTCTTCATGGGCAGTTGAAACAAGGTCACAACCAGGTCTTTGATAACTCCAAGACACTGAACTCTCCTGGAGTCAAAGGAATAAAGGTCATGATAGGCTCAGGTAACTTCTAGCCCTAACTCTTCCATGACAGTTTTGGGCACGAGGTTGTGAGAGGCCCCTGAATCCATCAAGGAGTTGTGCAACACTTTATCATGTACGTTCAGGGATGTGTAGAAAGGGGGGGATGAGTCATCTCTATTTTCTACCATGGGGCCCAGGACAACTGCTGGCTTTTCATCTTGGAGGTTTATGGAGTCTGAGGGAAGGCATGAGGCTTCAGACTGTAAAAGTTCAGATAAGCGCTTTTTGAATTTGTCATGTTTAATTAGCTCAGTGAGGGGCATAGGGATCTTGATATTTTGGATCTCATGCTCGAAGTTAAAAGAATATATAGGCTTCATAATTTCTTTTATTTCAGGAACATGATTGTGGACAACGGGAGAGAGGGGTTGGGCCTTCTTACCTCTATGACCATATGCTATTGTGTTAGCAGGATTTTCTGTTCTAGTGGACTGCTCAGGAATATCCCGTGCTGCTGTCCTTTTGTTGGACCTCAGGTTGTACCTGCCTTGACCGCCACCAGCCTTTTCTCCCTTGCTCAACTCATTTAGTTGACTGTCCATTAAAGATCCCTCGTATTCCGATTGAGTGAGATGAGGAAAAGGAGGAGTATCTCCAAAGCAATGGATTTCAGGCTCAAGTTCATCTGTTCCCTTTCTTCTCCCTTAGCCACGAAATTGTTTTGAAAAGGAGCCTGAATTTTTTGGTCATCTCTGTCTCTTTGCATCATTGGGGAAGTGATATTGTTTAGCCTCTGAAAACCTCCTTTGTTTTCGGTGCTCTGAGGGACCTTGAATTCTTGCCTCCTCTCTACTTTTAGTCTTTCCATCTCTGCAGACAGAGACTTCACCATTTTGGTCAGTTCATATACTTGAAGGTGGGGCACCGATAGGCCAAAAGTTGAGGCTTCGGATTTTCCCTTTCTCCCGCCCATGTCAACCTCGTTCCTCAATCTATCGGCTATTAATACATTGGATTCCACTTCGATGGCTGCGTCTTGCATTTGAGCCAAGGAGGAGGCTCTTCTTTCTCTCAATAAAAGACAGAAATCGGGGCCAAATGCACTAGCGTAGGACATCTTGGCCGAGGCTTCTGATGGCTTTACTTCATCGGGAATCTTATTATACATTTTATTGAATCTTTTGGAGAAGTCAGAGACAGACACTCCTTCCATCTTCATCAAAGACCTGAACTCAGTCATATAATACATGAAATCCTTCCTATCTCCCCACTGCCTTAGGAAAGCATTATCCAGGGCTTCAATTCCAGCAATAGATCCAGGAGCTAATCCTCTAAACCATTTCCTTACCTCACCATCTAGGCTCTGGACAAAAACCCTCATCCATACATCTTCATTTCCAATGTTCAGGTTGTCTGCATAACTGTAGAAAGAAGCCAGGTGTTCTTCCGCGGTTATGTCCCCTTCCCCGGTGAACTTGGGCATATATTTCAAGTAATCTCCAGCAGGGAAAGGATTCGTGGGTTGAGGTAATATCATGGGAGCATACCTAGCAGCAACTATGGCATCCATTCTATTCAGAGGGGGATTAGCACCAACCATAGGAATATTAGGTGGGGGAGAATTTGGAGGAGAAGGGGTTCACGAAGGGGCTACCGGGAATGAATCTCGGAGTGGGGTGGGAAACAAGAGGTGATTCAAGGAACTGGCTTTCGAGCTCAAGTCAACGGCTGCTCCTCCTTGTGGAGGAGTTGGGAAATCTTCTGCGGTCCTGGGTCTGCACCAGGGCATAGCTTCAAGAGAGAGGGGAGTGACAAGGTCTTGACCCTCCGGTCCCAGACCAGGAGAGGAAAACTCGACAGGAACACTCCCAAAATTTAGGAAACGAGAAACTGCAGAGACAGGCCTGTCAAATAACTGAGGAGGAGAAAAAGGAGCTCCAACAGAAGAATATGGTGGATTACCTCGTTTAGTGATGGACGCTTCTTCCTCAGAGGCCTTTCCCTTTCTGAGCACCACCTCTGGATCTATTTCAGGCGTAGCTAGAGGCAGTTGTGGATGAGACCGCGTATGCCTGCCTCTGAAAGACACAATTAACAGAGCAGGTTCTCCCCAGTGGAGTCATCACAATGGAGTCGCCAGGTGCAAATGAGAAATCTTGAAAGGCTCCGATAATCCGATGCACCTTCGGATTCAGAGGCTCAATGTCGTTCTATCGAGGGAAAATCTTCAATTTTCGTCCCTGGCAGTGGCGCCAGAAATGTTAGCATCAGAAGTCACTCGTGGATTGCTTGCAGGAGAAGAGCCTGACGCCCATCAGTTTTATGTCACGATTTGTTTAAAGGGATGATAAAATGGAGGAAAGACTCAAGGAAATATCATTCTAACTCAGGGACTGGGTCTGATATGTAAAGAGCAGAGGAGGTCTGGTATCCTAACTTCAGCCAGTGGGTTGATTATAGGATGGACAGGTGGAAGACTTAGTAGGAAAAGTGAGCAAACAACTTGGGCACCAGGCTTTCGGCAGTTTGTAGAAGAAAGACTCTGAAAGAAAAATCCGTTTGGTTCAGGGTCTCAAGGATCTGAAAGGGGACTTGAATGGATCCTCCAATTCCAAGTCACTCAACGCTGGGGAAATCACAAGAACTGATTAGAGACAGTGAAACTATTACAGTGATCCATTACAACATCATCCTATAATAGCTACAGCTCGACTGGATCCTCCAATTCCAAACTGCTCTAACACATGTAAACAAAGATATGAAAGAAATTGGCATTCATAAGGCAAGAAGTCTCAAAAGTTCATACATGATCAGAGTATCAGTGCTTCATTAAAACTTTACATCCGGGAGCTCTGCTCAACCATCGATACCTACAAAATGTGAGAAAACTTCTCTAAATACTTAAAGCAAAAACATAGAAGCTAGTTCGAGACATCGCATTGAAGGAATTACGTCTGCATGTTTATTGCGCCTGCAGTTTCTGGATAGTCGTGAACTTCAGTCAGACGCAATCACGCTCCAAAGGACCTGTGAATGAATTGACCAACTTACAATCATTTATGGTGGAAACGATGTCTAACCACCATCAACTGCTGCAATAACTATTTCATTGGGATTGGGAAAGGCCCTGGTCAATTCTGTACCCACGGGACATGGGGGCCTTCTCGTTCTGCCATTTGGATCTGCTCGAAGAACTCATGGCGAGACTAGCCGGTATACGTGGAGGCCGTCGTGATGACTGGAGGGCTTGATACAAAGTGGTGAATGGAAGGTGATCAGGAAGGGGTGGTTTGACATGCTCGGTGCAGAGATGGGATGGGGAGGGGCCATAAGGATGGACGTGGCGGAGGGAGAACGATAGGGAAAATGCAAATAGAAGAAAATGTGGAATTCGAATTGAATGAGCCAGGTGGAGGGAACATAGGGTCTGGGAAGAAACTGTTGTTGTCATGACACGGGGATAGGACGTGGCGACAAGGGATAGGTAATAGAGGTATGTGATGAGGTTTCGGGAATTCGGGAATTCGGGATTCGTGAGTTTGATATGCACGAAATCCTTGCCTCTGGGATCTCTGATATCCCGATGTGCGATGAGCTCCTCCTAGGAGCTAGCCCCTACTGGCTAAAACATGATCCAAATGACCTGTCTCCGTGTGACCATATCCAAACCCCCCATCGGAGTTTCGGCGTTTGCGATGACATGGTGCTTGTGTTCACGGGACTCTTGACTCCCCGATCCACGATATCCCGATTTCCGATGAGGCGCTCCTGCGGAGCTTTTGCCGCTTCTCATGTCCATGATCAGGCTCACTTTCTTGATTCGGGCCCCAAGCAGATTTCTTCTGTGTGCTGTGCTTGGGCACTTATCGTGCAGTCCCGCAGACCTTTGTTCCCCGATACCACAATGTTTGCCAACATAGGCTTAATATTATCTCATGTCCCTTTGCATACTTTTCATTCCTCATTTTCACAATCATTCATGGAAGAAAACTTAGAGTCATAACCCTTCAATAAATGACACATGATGGCATGAGAGGATAGTTATCCAAGACCAACAACTGGGAATGATAACTTGACATATGTGCATTCCAATGGAATAATACTATGGAATGCAAGGGAGAGATAAATAACTTATCAAGGCATATGGTAGTGATGTCAGGATGCATTTAATGAAGAAATATCATGAGTGGGTAGCCTGCAAAGTTACATCATGAGATTCATGGTATCGGTGCTTGAACACAAAAACAAGTTTGGTGGGAATGGCACAGAAAGTGGGAAAATGAATGAAATGGTAAAACCACATGCATAATTATAGTTTCTAACATCATATAAAATTATTTGCTCATTCCATATCACAAGAAATCTCTTGGTTAAGTCTCAAGGTAAAACAATGGATTTTACCATGTTTTCCTCATAAATGTGCATTTAGTTCTCGAAGGCCACCTTCGAGATTTAAAAGAGTTCCATGTGTGGAGATCATGGTAACATCAATTACATGTATTATAGACCATATATAAGGTATGCATATCACATAGAGAAACTTTGATTCCAATGAAGCAACACTACTTTAGCCTCCAATGAACTTTTATGTGTATATTAGGAAATATACCAAAATTACCTTTTTAATATTGGAAGAGGTCACTCTAAAATTTGGGCCTACAATATCAATGAAATTGACATAATTCAATTTCAATCCCAGGGAACCTAGGTAAAGTTGCATAGATTAAATGAATGATATCTAGGGATATAATCTAGATATTAAGCCCACAACCATAATTCATGGACATGGATTGTGCAAAAAGACTGACCTATAATTTGTCATGGATATTCCACTAGAAACATTCATCACAACAAATCTTAAACTATTATGAAATATTATGTTTCTGTAGTTTATTTCGTTAGATCCCATATTAGTTAATTACTAGGTTTGCTTGAATTTATGAAATTAACTGAAAACGAGAATGAAAGAATAGGAAAAAATATACAAACCATCCTCACAAATTAACATAGGATGTATCATGGGAAGCCCAATACAAGAGAAAACCTAGAAAGAAGGTCAGGTCTATTCTCTTATCTCTTTTCTTCAGTTATGGAAATAAAGTACAAAGAAAGAGGCACCCACTATGGTGTTTCCTTTGACACTATGGCATGAATGGCTTCTACATAATCTCTTTCCTCCTATGATATGATTTAAAAATACCACTCATTGGATTCTCTTCTCAACTATGGAATAAGTGTCATACAAAAATATTAATGAAACCCTGTCTCCTCCTAGCAACCCGATACTTAACATAGACTAATAGTCATATATAGTTAGTGATAAGGTTTGGACATTATAGAATCTTATTGAAATTCCACACATGACCAACCCCACACTTTTTGGGTATTAGAAGATGACATGGCACCCATTTGTACCATGGTGATAAACATGGTAGGTCAAATTGCAAGATGCATAACTTTCACATACAAACTCTGATTGGGGTGATTCTTGCACCATTTGAAAGGTCTTGGTGTGTATAATATGGAATCTTCCTCCAAATTAGGTTTTCAAAAAAAAAAAAAATTGTTTGATGCCTCAAAATAGCTCCAGAATATTTTAGACAATTTTTTGGACCCAATTTTCAAATCGGGACATGCTGCTAAAATGGCTCTGAAAGATAATTCCTCCAATTTTTTCCACCTAGAAAGTATTGAGATATATGAAAAATTATATAGTGATAAAATCAAGATCACACTTCCCCATTTAGCGAGGATTTTGGTCCCAAAACTATTTACTGAATGAGGTGAGGAAAATTTTCCTCTACCTTCTCCCTAGAGTACCATTTTTTATTTCATGGAAGTTTTCCTTTCAACCCAATTTTCCAAAGGTCATGCTACCCTTATCTTGTAGATCTTGACTTCTTGCACAAAATTGTGTCTCATGCCAACTCTGCCTTAGAATATGGTGTTAGGTCCTTTATGGTAGGTAGGACCTTCTCCTCCTCCTAATCCAACATGGAAGGCTCATAGAGTTTTAGATTATCCACATTCACTACTCAGTAAATGTGCATTTATGCAGTTATAATAAGTATGTAGGAGTTATCTCCCACCTTCTCCAATATCGTGAAAGGGCCATACTGCAGAGCCTTGATATGCTTACTAGGACCATGTAGTCTTTGATTGTTCAATTGTAACCAAACCTTGTATCCCACTTTGAATGAATTATCAGTTTTGTTGTGATCATGTATAGACTTATACGTTTCCTATGAATTCTTCAAAATATCTTGTACAAATGGATCTACCTAATCTTTTCAAAAAAAATCTACTCTCATTGCATCAACTGTGAGGTCCTCCCTAACTCCTCCTTTTTGTCCATATACAATATCCAAGGGTGAAGGACATGGAAAATATCTAAAACAAGTTTCAAAAGGTGACTTACTGGTATAAGTGTTGATTGCTCTATTATAAGAGTGTTGTATATAGATCAAATTTTCATCCAAAGTCTTCAGATGCTTTCGATTGTGACCTGAAACGATGCACTAAATTACTATTGAATACTTTTTTCTACCAATATATCTCTAGATGGAAAGTTGTATATCTCTTCAACGTAGTATCCATATTCTCCAACAATGTAGTCCACAATGCACAGATAAATATGGTATCCCTATCTGAGATGATGCTCCTTGGTATCCCAAAGTGCACCCAGGATGGTTAAAAGAATGTGTTTGTTGGTTATTTTTATTTGACAGTACTTTTAAAAGGCATGTGAATGCACATATTCATGAAACTATCAACTACCACAAATATATAGTCATGTTCTACCCGGTTCTTGGTGAACCTCCTGCAAAATACATTGAAATTATTTCCCAAGGTTGAGTGGGTATAGGTAAGGGATGGTATAGACCTTGGTTCCTATTATTGGACTTGCTAGTACAACAAATTATGAGTCATCTAATATATTATGATACATCTTATTGCATTATGGGCCAGTATACATATCTCTATAAGTTAGAAATCAACTTCCCAACACCAAAATGTTCTACAACCTTAGAGGTGTGAGCCTCTATGACAAGCTACGATATTTCACCTTTAGAAACACAGAGCTTATCTATATTATAGAGTGACCCATTCTAGAGATGATATTTATCCTTATTTTCACTTTCTTCTACACAAATTTGGCCATACATCTGTTGAAACCTCTCCTTGAAGTCCTCATCTTCTATCTATGCCTCTTTGTATGCATCATGGATAAAAGGATCCATGTGAGTTACAGTTATCAAAGATTTAATATTGGATGTGGGTGGCCTTGAAAGCATGTATTCCAACCTATTTGTGATTATCTTCTTATACCTGATGACTAGATGAAATTATTGTAAAAACACGATCCACTTGTAATGTCTTGTTTGTTGTAGCTTACTCAAGGCTTGTAAATACTATAGAGGTCGGTGATATGCGTGGATGATGGTATCATTTCATGTCAAACATTGCTTCCACTTCTTGAAAGCTTGAACTAGGCATATAGTTCTTTGTCATATGTAGGGTAGTTCATAACTTCCCTATGAATTGTTTCAAATGATAACATGTATGCCTTCCCCCTTTCATAAAAAATACTCCTATGGCATACCCACTTGCATATGTCTCCAATTCGAAAGGATTTTTCAGTTTTGGAATGTGAAAACTAGTGCTCTAATGATATTTCTTTACAACTCATTGAAATCCTTCTATTGATTCTTCCCCCACTCAAAACTCTTACTACTTCATGTTTTGGCATGGAGTGGTGCAACTATTGCTAAAAAATGAAGCTATGATCTTCTACAAGTACCGTGTTTCTCCAAAAGAACTCCTAACTTAAGTGACAGTTGTAGGAACTTGTCATTTCATGATGGCATCCATATTTTTAGGATCTATCTTAAGTTCCCCTCCATCGGTCACATACCCCAAATACACCAATGATTATCGAGAAAACTCACATTTATTCAGGTTAGCCAATATCTGGTGCTTTTTTAGGGTCTCTAACACCTGCATAAGATGTGAGATGTGCTCTTCTAAAGTAAAGCCATAAAGGTACAATATGTCATCCAAATATACTATAACACATGAATATAAATATGGGTGTAATAAATCATTCATAAGTCTCATAAATGTAGCTAGTGAATTACACAAGCAAAATGACATTACCAACAATTTATACATGCATTTCCTTGTCCTAAAGGTAGTCTTCCATGTGTCTTATTCTCTGGCACATACATGGTGGTATCCTCATTTCGATCCAACTTGGTGAACTACTTAGCATGTTGTAATTGCTCTAAAAAATAGAGCATATGAAATCCAAGTATTTGAAGTTGTTCATGGATAGGGACCGTTCTCTCAAGTTCATTGAGGACAAGGAAAGGGAGAGTGAGGAGCCTTGTTACTAGCTTATTTTGGCACTCTCTTCATCGTTGAAAGGAATAGAGACTCCATAATCTTTGGAAGAAATGAAACATGAGAGTAGGAGTGGCACACATGATATGAGGGAGGAGCCTCTTGTGGTGATTCCACACGAGGAGCATTCAAAATTGCAGGTGTATGACGAGAGTTTTGGCACAAATTATTTTGGCAGTGCACCTATTTTGTATTGCATGGATCATGAGTTGTTTATTTTGTCTCGAGGCTTAGCTACATATGACGTAGTTGAGCATACTCCTTCTGTACCATATAGAAAGGAAGTATATGCACCGGTTGATTCATGGATTGAGTATAGGAATATGTGGATACATCACTCTGGGATCTAGGTTCAGTTGATATTAGTAGAGTGATTGATAGAGTTTCACATATAGGATATAGGGTAGTACATGATTATACAGTGGCGTGTAGTGGTCTACAACAACATACAATGGTGAAAAATGGTGTGAAATGGGTTTTTGGGATGTTTCCCTCGAGGAGACCTCCAACTGGGGAATTTAGACATATCATTGAATTTAGTTCACTCAGGATCAATGAGTGGATGGATGTGTTTAATGGAGATAAATATTCCTCGGAGATTGATCTTCAAATGGGATATCACCAGAGTAAGGACAGAGAGAAGGATACCCATAGGATTTCTCTCGGATGTTATCTTGAGTCATTGGTCATACCATTGGGGTTGACCAAAGAAAATGATACTTTCCAATCTTGTAGATATGAGCAGTGGCATATATTTCTATTCTCTAATTCTAGCAGTAGATTCAACACGACATGGAGGGTTCACAAGAGTAAGTTGGGTGAGGCATGCAATATTATCGCCATTTCATATTTATTTCGTTTGTGATATGTGGTGAGAGAACAGGAGGAGATCGATATTGTATTGGATCATCTCACAAATATTTTATTTGATCAAGTGGTGGATAGAATTATCCATTATGGAGGTCACACACATACAATATTTGAGCGCACACTTAGGGAGGAGATTATGAGTGCTATGTATTATTCACCTTTGGAAGGGAATTATGGGTAATCGTATGAGTATGAGGCATTGCAGGTAACTCGAATACTTTATAGGGAGGTATTTAGACTCCACATATTACTTGGGTACATTGATGGTGATCAATATATCAGATTTACTGGTGTAGTTTGGCAGGATCCGAACAGATCAACGGGAACATAGTTGATTACTAGGTTTCCACCAGATGATGGAATACGAGGAACTTGGATCATTTTGACTTTGATGGTTACCAATATGGTACAAAAAAAGCTAACAAGTATTAAGAGTGGTGGAATTCCTATTTGGTGGTGTGATCCGAGAATTCATATGAGAGATAGCTCGATTCATATGATGTTCGATCTAGCCGTGATAGTAATTTTTCCACTTTGTTTTTGGGAATTCATTAGAGGGGAGGTCACGACTTATTATCTATGGAAGGATAGACTTGAGGTTGGTTGTGTATTTGCAGGTTTATGTCTCACTAAGAAACCATCGCAGGGGAGGATCCAAGATAGTGGTTTCAGTCCTTTATGGGAGTTTAGCTTGGGGTTCCAATAGAGGAGGATGATGATTAGGCAGATTGGTCTGATGATGATGATCAGAGTGGTGCCACATCAGCATGGTGGTACCCTTCAAGGATTAATTTGGGACCCTAAGATTACATTGCTTGACAGTTCAGTTACTATTAGAGACAGAAGGACCGACTTTGACTTTTCGGAGTTTAGTTTTGACATGCTTAGGAGTGGTTTCTTGGAGGAGTCGTATTCCAAGGATTTGACCAAGTTTATGCATCTTATGATTTCCTATATTATTAGGGGAAATCAAGTGGATTATTGTATTGTCTCTTTATAGACTAGTGCTATGAGTATATGGTGCTTCCCAAGATACAGGATAGTTTGGAATCCTGGAAATTTTACCATCTATGGGGTTCTTGTGTTCACATGGAGGGAATTCACAGAAGACATGTGATATTATCCAATATATGATTGGACGATTACAATAGAATGGGGTTTCTGGAATATTTGGGATTTTCCCTTTCATACTTGGAAACTAGGTGTAGTCGATGATTGATTACTTGGTGACCATATAGACTTCTATATGATATCTAATTGTAGAGTGGGAATACATTAGATGGGAATGATCCTCGATAGTGGATGTGATCCTTTGAGGCATTACTTCTTGTGGATGCAGAGTGGGCATGATGGTCGAATGACTATGATCAAGGTAGCACAAAATCAACATAGTGGTTCCTTTCTAAGGATAGCTTGGGACCCTATGATTTTAGTATGAGACAGTGAAATATTTGACATGGATGTGAGAGCTAGTTTTTTCTTTGATGAGATTGGTTCCCTAGAAGAGCATTACATTGATGAGTTGATCGAGTTGTTTCAACACCGAGTGGCCTTGCTTGTTGGTGGTTTTCAAGAGGCCTCTTATGACAGTACATTATCATACCACACCTTGAGCGAAGGATGCTTCACATCCTACATGGTGGTTTGGGACCCTGGTATCATTTTTAGTCTCAATTTCGATCAATCGATGTAGCGCCAGGTCATGATGGAATTACTTGAGGATAAGAAATATTTGGGAAGGGAGAATTTATCATGTCCCTATTTTTGGCTTTCCTCATTTCATATTGGAAGGGAATTTTGTGGCTTTTCAGTGGAGAAAATGGAGTACAAAGGGGGTTGTTTAATGTCACTTAGATAGGAGATGTTATGTTTTTAAAGTGACATTAGGGAATTAAATTAAATTTATATTATTAAGTTACTTAACTATTATTAAAGTGGATTTTAATCCTAAAGTAAAAATTGGAGGGAAAAAAAGTGTTACATTAGATTGGTCAAAAAGGGAAAATTTTTAGAAGGATTGATTTAGTCAAAAGGGGGAATTTATAGAAGGCATGGAGGAAGGATATAGAAGGGGTTAGAAAATAATAAAAGAAAGGTAAACCATCACTTCTCATTATGATGATTTGATATATTATTGGAGTGCTCTTGTAGCCAATGTTTTTGTTGGGGTTATGGGAAAAACCCTTGCACTAGAGGTTTAGTTTCAGTGGTGTAGTATCCACCCTAGATAGACAAGAGGGTAATCCATCTATGATTTCCATTCGATCCTAGAAAAGAGGGGAATTCATCCAGGATTTCTAGTGGAGATTCACTAGTGGAGATTCACGAAGTTTTCTAGATAAGGCCAAGCTTAGACATCTGTAGGTTTCTGGAGGGTTTCAGAGAACCAGGTCGAAGGAATCGCCAGGGTTTGATTAAAGGGTGTCCTGTGAGGCCCCGCTAGATGACCAATCGTGTCTCACAAGGACCTCTATGATCAAGAGTTTGTAGGGGAAAATTCGATCACGATGGTGTGGGTTACAAGAGTGTATTTTTTGTAGTAGATTTAGGAGGATCATTACGATATTCTATGTTTTGTTTTCTTTTTGTGTGTTTTGTGTAGCTTCCATAGCAAGCAATAGAAATTTGTGTGGGTAATGTTTGGTGCAATTGTTATTATAGTTAGTGGATATTTGTATTGTTGTTTTTTCTGAAGATTCCATTCATAATAAAATGCCATGATCATCTCTTCCATTTTGGTGTATTCAATTGTGTGAAACATGTTTGATAAAATATTCATTATGGGTATACTAGCAAACTATTTGTGAAAAGTACTCAATCATTCAAACAACACATGTAATGCAAGTATTTGATTTAAATGCACAATACAAAATACATAATTGACAACAAACCATTGTTTTCCTAGCATATTCGCATTGGGAACATTACAGTGGTATCAAAGCTGGTGATATTTCCAACCTGTAATTACATGGTTTACAAAAGAACTATAGGTAAAAATCAACATGGACAAGGGGATGATAAAACTTATGTAGGACATATAGGTGGCTCAATATAATATGGTAAGAGATTGGGAGGAGCTACACTTTTATCATAGAAGAGGAGCAAAAGGCCCAAATCTAGAAAGGTTCATGAAGCCTAAAACTTAACTCATGATGGGGGTTTGGAAGAATCATAGGGTGATTTGCATGCATCTATCCATGTTGAGGATTTTTGCATAGAGGAAAACCAAAGAAAAACTTGTGAACTAACCAATCATACCAATGACACTAGTGTGTTATATGGAGAAAATGAGGTTGCAAAATCTTGTACTACTTGTGATGACCATGGGGATATATTCCAATCATTTAATGTTGAGGAGTCAACATCTCTTCCTGTGTATGATACTGAGGATGAGGATAGTGTTGGATTACTAAGAGGATGGGCGAATCAATAATAGATCAATTTAATCATTTTTAACCATAAAATGCAAGTGTTATATCAATGTAGCATTTCATCCAATAGTTGCAGAGTAAATAAAAAATGAAAAAATGAGCAATCATACACATACATAGTACATCGGTGTTTTTAAATGGAAACCCAAAGAAACAGAAAACCACATAAATCTTTTTCTTATATGTCTTTAAGAATTACATTCATTGGAAGAACCAACTTCCTTTGTTTTCTAGTTGCAACTGGAAGGAGGCTCCAATTGATCAAAATTTTATGAGCAGAAAGAAATGACTATAGATTATTAACAGATTCATAACACAAAATAACAGAGATACAGTAAAATTGGATTTTTATTCAATAAGGAAATAAGCTAACTGTAAAATGCAGCAGAAACAAGCTTGTTGGAATGGTCCAGGGGATCAATTGTTTCTCAAAAATTCAAATTGTTCGGAATCACTTCAAATCGAACGAGAGCATAGGCCTCATCATTACGAACCCAATGCAACTCGTTTGGGTTCAAACAAACGTCGGGAGAGAGAGATATCGTGTTCTTTTCAAATTTACAAACATGCAAAAAAAGGGGTGCTGATTGTACAGTCCGTACAGTCCATATGGACGCTGACATGGCAGGTCGTACAACACATGGCAGGAAGCTATTGAGACAGTTGGCATGTGACATGTCTTATTGGAAGTGAACAAGATGGTGACACGTGGCCCAATCAATGGCCGCCACGTGTCACATGTTTATTGGATTAAAATCTTTGCACTTGGCAGGAGTCGACCCCGTGACTTTCGGGCAGGGTAAAGCCTTGGGAAAGTCCACCCAGCCGGCGCGCCCGCACATGTTACTTAATATATGAATTTGTTATAATATATTTGAACTTGTAAAAATGTGTATTGGGGCGTGAACCGGGCCAGGGCTAAGCCCCGCCCCATGGTTATATATATATTGAATACGAACGGTGCTACGGGCTGTTAAACCCACCGTAATATTTATGTAACCATTTTGAACGTGTGCGGTTTGACATAACATGTGACCAACGTGTATGCTCACAGTTTAATCCATGGTTTTCCATATGGTTTGAAACTTTATCCCTGTTGTGTATTGCGCGTGGTCATGTGGTGACCATGTGCCCATGGGCCTTGGTAGTTAAAGGTCGGCGCATAATCATTCGATAGTTTGTACCGGTTGTGTGATTGCGCCCGATGCCAAGTTTTACGCTTAAATATGTGTGTGGGCTAGGTTGAGCCAACAAGGGTGCGTTTTGTAGATGCAGAGACAACAAGCTTGAAGGGGGGACTTCCAGGAAGCCTATCTTCTTCAATTTTTGGCCAAACGAGGTGTCGAAAAAGCCCAGCTAGGGGTTTTTGTACGTTCTGAAGCCATTGGAGTAGTCTATTTGGCATTTTTAGCATTGTAAAGTACATTTTTTATCACTTTGAGAAAATAATACAAATGATCCATTGGAGGCTGGACTAGGAGATGTAGCCCAAGAAAGGGGTGAACTCCTTTATCATTTGTTGTGTTATGTGTTTTATGTTCACTGTTATTGTTGTTTTTTATATGCATCTTTAATTAGTAAATCCTATTAAAGTTGTGTTGCAAAGTTGATCCATTTTCATTTTAACACATAAATTTTACTTGCAAATATTTTCAAGAATACAAGTCTTCTTCATTTTTAGATCAAGTTGGTATCAGAGCATAGGTTTTTGAAGACTTG
>ML779950.1:696772-708842 GCA_009831015.1 Picea engelmannii
AACAAAGATTAAGGAAGCGATTACGAGGTATGTCTCTTATTCTCACTTCCAATTTAATTCAATAGTTATTTCTAGGGAAAGCGATATATTCTGTTCTGTTTTGTTCTAGATCCAGGTGGATCTAGGGAGATCGGTTTGTGTCCGCACTCACGGATTTATCCAATAACAAAATTGACTGTCCCAATATGAGACAATGGTTTGTGGGATTCCAAAATGTACCTAGACTTGTTCAAAGAAGATCTTGGCAGTGGCCTCTATTGTGATGTTCTTCTTGCAAGCAACAAGAATCGCCATCTTAGAAAAGAGATCAACAACAACAAAAAACACAGTCATTTCCTTGCTTGGTGGATAGAAGGCCCGACATGTAGTACATTGAGATCGATTCCCATGGCCTGTTAGGAGTAGGAGGAGGGGTGTACAGGACCTGTTTCTTAGTGGTCAGTTTGGAAACAACGCAGGTAGTGTAGGACCTGATATACTTTCTCACCTCCTGTCAAAGTTTCAACTAGTAGAAATGTTTCTATAGCACCGCCACTTTATTTTCAATACCGAAGTGTCCTACCATTCGATTGTAGTGGGCTTCCTAGATCATCTTCGCTCACTCTCTTGATGGAACACAAATATGTTGAATACAACACAACCCATCGTGAAGACAGAAATTATCAACAACTGCGTTTTCACCCAACAATTGGTAGGTGGTGGCGAAGTCTGGGTCTGTCTCATAGAGTTGGGTCTATCCAGAGGTCTCATGGCCATAGGAGTCTAGCACTGTGGAGAGTGTTGTGATTGGTAGTCTGTTGAGGCAATTAGCGACGTGATTGGTGCTTCTTGTTTTATACTTGATGTTGAGGTGGAATTGCTGCAAGTATGTGGACCAATTTTGATGGCGACCATTCTGCAATTTTCCTTGTGTCAGCATGAACTACAGTGGATTATGATTAGTTTGGATGACTGTCTCCTTCCCAAAAATGTAATGTCTCCACTAGTTGCAGGATTGCATAATGGAGTACATTTCATTGTCGTAAGTAGGGTACTTATGGAAAACATTTGATACTTTCTCACTATGATAGGCCACGGGGTGGCCGTGCTGAGAGAGAACGGCACCCACCGCATAGTCTAAAGCATTTGTCTCGATCTCAAAGGGCTACTGCAGTTCTGGTAGTGAATGTACTAGGGCTGAGCATAAGCCTTGCTTCAAATCGTCGAACGCTTCTTGTTGTGATCATCCCCACACAAATTTTTCCTTACCACCACCCCTAGTTATTTGGCTAAGGGCCTAGGCAATATGGGAGAATCCCAACATGAACCTGCAGTAGAAATTGGCAAGGCCCAAGAAGCTTCGAAGCTCAGTGAGTGTGGTTGGGGTTGGCCAGTCATGGATGACTTGGATATTGGTTGGATCCACATGTATTCGATGCTGATCAACTATGTATCCTAGGTAATGGACCCTGTCCATGCTGAAGGAGAATTTCTCCAAGTTGGCATACAACTTGTGTTGTCACAGGGTGTGCAAAACTTGTTGAATATGCTGCAAGTGTTTGGCCCAAGTCTTGCAGTAAATGAGAATGTCATCTGGATACACCACTACAAAAGTATTGGTGAATGGTCACAGGATATCGTCCATCATCCTCATGAAAGTGGTTGGAGCATTTGTCAAACCAAAGGGCATGACCAACCATTCAAAAAGGCCTTCCTTTGACTTGAAGGAAATTTTCCATATATCTATCTGTTCTATCAGGACCTGGCGTTAGCCAGACTTCAGATCAATCTTACTGAATTATTTGTCCCCCATGAGTTGATCAAGTAGTTTGTCAATTTGGTGAATCGGGTACCGATTCCTGACTGTGATTTTATTCAGAGCCCAGTAATCAATGCAAAGTCACCAGGTTCCATATTTCTTCGGTACGGGCATGATTAGGCTCCCGCAAGGTGATGAATTGTGATGGATGTGGCCCTTGTGGAGTATTTCTTTGATCTGTCTCTTGATCTCCTCATTCTCTAACAGAGAGAGACGATAGACTGGCCCATTGGGCAGCGGTGCACCAGGAGTCAGAACGATGGGGTGCTTGACTTGGCAGTGTAGAGGTACCCTGGTAGGTGAGGAGAAGATATCTGAGTATTCTTCCATGACCTTATCTACTTGATTTTGTTGTGTGGAGAGGTCGGCCGCAGAGACCCTAGATGTGGCTGTGACCTTTCACTTATTCTAAGAGTGAATCACGAAGAAGAAAAAATTCCCCGTATGATTGATGACCTTCCTACATTGCTTAGTAGAGATCACAGAAATAACACTAGGTGGTATTGCCTCGGGTATCCTGTACAATTTCTTATTCAAAGTAATAATAACACTATGAGGCCTAGACTCATATACAGCATGACGTTTCCATAAATAAGGTTGTCCCAAAATAAAATCAGAGACTTCAAGAGTAGCAACATCACACAGTACCACGTCTTTGAAGGGCTTGATGTATTATGACAATCGACATTGTTGGCTAAAGCAGAGATCGCTTCCTTGGCGCAACCATCCAATGGTGTAGTGTTGTGGGTGAAGCATTGTCGGCAGGGCCAACCGCTTGATGAACTTTGCTAAGATGAGGTTCTTCTTGCTACCACTATCAATGATGAAGTGTAGTGGGGTGCCTTTTACCCACATTTTTGAATGAAAGATGCGTTCTCCTTCTTTTGGCTCATCTGGTTCACCAAGTTGGAGCTTGGTGATAGCAACGGTGGCACTGGGTTCCACATCAATGATCTATCTTCCCCTTTCTAGTTATGGCTCAGATTCATAACCGACATCTGATTCATAGGCTTTCACTTCGGCCACCAACGACTTCTTTGAGCGGAAGTCAACGGTGTTATGCCAAGGGCTCTTATGGAAGTCGCACTACTTCCCGGTATCTTTATTTGTCTTTTTGGTGTCCTTCTTTGCTTGCGGCTTGGACTGGTTGTCCTGATATTGTCCATATTTTCTCTGTCCTTTGTTATGTGGGTTGGGCCCGACCTTCCCTAGCATTTTTTTTTAGGGGTTCCTAGGGCCAAATTGTCGCGTCTTTTGTTTGAGCTTCTTCTCGATTTTGACGACATATTGGTAGGCCACGTCCAAGGATGAGATGTACAGAAATTCCATTTCAGTCTGGATGTATCTATGCAGAGTGTCACGATACTTGAGCACCAGATGTCGCTTTGAATCTTTGATACCCAGGTTGGTGCGCAAGGTATGGAAGATATTTGTGAAATATGGCACTGCTTGGTCTCTTTCTTTCCGCAGTGTGGTCCATTTGGTATACAAGTCGTCATAGCTTTCGACACGGTAGTATTGTTCCTTAATAGCATCCCTAAAGGATTCCCAGGTGGTCATGACTATAAATAATGAGTGTTCCTCTATTTTATTTTACTCACAGAAAGTTTCGCATGAATATTTGACATGGGGAATGACTTTGAGGAGTGCAAAAGTAATATTTTCTCTATTCAAAAAGTTATGGATAGAAAAATACCCTTCTAGTATATTCAAACACTTGTCTACAACATCTGTGTCTATATGAACTTCAAATATAGGAATACCGAAGTTTATTTGTACCTTGAATGGGGCAACACCTCTACTCAAAGAAGATGCATCGCCTGTTCGTAGTCGTCGAAGGATTTGTGCGAAACTATCCATCATGTCGGTCCTTTGTTGCGTGAGGTATTCCTCAATCAACAATTTGAAAGGATATCATGTCCCATCATATTTAATTTCTCCTGCCATGAGAGGTCGCTTGGGCATGGAAGAGATTTTGTCCTCAAGAGAAACAAGCTTGAGACCCAACTCTTTGTACTCCAACCTCGTTTGGGACATGCATTAAGACGACAAGGAGCACACCGCTCTGACACCATTGATTCGTATTTTATGAGCAGAACGAAATGACTATAGATTATTAATATATTGTTAACACAAAATAACAGAGATACCGTAAAACTGGTTTTCTATTCAATAAGGAAATAAGTTGAAACTGTAAAATGCAATGGAAACAAGCTTGCTGGAATTATGGTGGATTATCTCTGAGAAGAGATGTGATGGCTGCGGTCATTCACAAGAAGATCATTACAATGAGGCTCTAAAGGCCTTTTTACAATAAAAAAGAAATTCAAAAGACCCTAGACATCCAAAAACCTAACCCTAGGAGATGAAGCGCCAAAAGTCATGTGGGCCCCATCTGGGTAAAGTTAGTACATCAACTTCCCGGGGTTGTAACTTTTTCATACGACCTTCGTTTTAGGCGTATGATAGTATGTTGGAAATGTACCATCGAGGAGATTCATTTTGGGGGATCAATGAAGAATTTGGTTATCCCTAAAACGCTCGATCCTGAAAAACCTTCATTTAGGCCCTCAAAATGGCCTCGGAAGTTAAAACTGCTAAAAATAGTAAATTGCCAAAATTTCCAGAAACTTGTTTTGAGCTAGTTGGAAAAGGTGGGTGGCCACTAATATCCACTTGGATCACAAACCCCCTAGTTTCTCAGGCTACAACCTGAGGGAATCTCCAACTCTGCAATTCTCTGGATACAACCAGAAGGAGGCTCCAACCCCCTATGTTCTCCGACTACAACAAGAAGGTGGCTACAAACACCTCCCCTTGCCCCGTCCAACCACCCTAAAGTATAAGTAGAATGATGGAACCACTGTCACACTATCACTTTGAGATATACAACTTTAAACCTATACCAATCAACCTGCACCAAACAACTTGTATCAACCTATACCAAACAACCTGTAATCAACCTGTACCATAAAAACATGCATCAACCATGCACCAACCTGTACCATCAACACATGCATCAACCATGCACCAAACATGTACCAATCATGCACCAAATACACATAAACTATGACTCATCAATATGTACCAACAACATCAACTATACACCGCATGTATGTGCTAACTCATCAACTACTTGTCTCAACCATGTACACAACATGTACCTCAACCAAAATCCCTCATAAATTTCATCATCCAAATCTGATTTTTAACTCTGTAATAGTCCTGGTGCATATGATCACATACCTGCAAACCTTCCTTAACTTTAACAACAAGAGACTAGCATTTTCATCAAACTTTACTTTAGTCTCACATGACTAATTTTGGATTAGTCAAAAACCCTAACATGAAATAATCATAACTATGTACATGTAATGAATAAATATCTAAAAATAATACACAACATTCTTCAGTGTCTTTTATCCAATTCCTCTAGGTTTCAGTACTTGGAACTTCTGAGAAAAGGAGTTATAGAAAAAATGGCATACCTTGTTGAATTTTGGCTTATTCTAGAGAGCGATCTTGTAGAGCATGCCCCACACGGAATATTTGTTGTATGGATTTGAAAATGGTACATATAATACTATAGACTATACTCTAACAATTACATTTGGTCATACTAAATTTGGATATGTTATGAAGAAGTTATGACGTTTTTACGTGAAACACATGTTTTAGACTAGTTTCACGACTAGCCACAAACCCTATTTGCCACAAAGTTTAACTCCAAAAATACAACGACCCACAAGATTAAAATTTCATCACAACTACTTGGATATGTTTCCTCAATGGCCTCCAAATTTCACGATCTGAATCATTCTAGAAAAACAATTATTGCGAAAAATGGTGAGATGGCCTGTAAATAACATACCTTAGAAAGCATCATCAATAGAATTTATCATCCCTTGAATTTAGGCCTTCTTTAATTCACCTTCCGTCTGAAATTCTCCTTAGATATCATTTGGTTACCTCAACCACTTATAGATATTCAATATGCTCAAGTGTAATTAAAATGAGAGACACTTTCCTCTTATTTATATTTTTATGTAGCTTCCTAAAGGGGTTACCTTCTAACCATATTAAACCATTTTCCTTATTTTAGGGCTAACCCACTTCTAACCACTTGTCCACTTAGTAATTTCTCCATTAACTTTATTATTTAAATAATTTCTTTTGTATCCACTTTGACTTATAGTACACTCATCACTTCACTTTATTATTTACCTTCTAACCATTTTAAACAACTTTCCTTATTTTATGGCTAACCCACTTCTAACCACTTGTCCACTTAGTAATTTATCCATTAAATTTATTATTTAAATAACTTAGTTTGTATCCACTTTGACTTAATTTGATCTTTTGGGGCTTCTATATGACTCATGAGGGTTCTCCAACTTCACATGGCCATAAATCTCTAACCGTGAGGAGTTATGTGATGTTCCACATACCACCAAAAAGGGCATGTCATGTACTATCCATATAGAATAGTCTTACCTTAAAACATATTAAAAGTCATTTCATTATACATCAAACAGACTTGGGTCCATTACCCCACACCTTTATGCTACTAGAATTCGCTACTAGACTTTATTCAAGGGTTGACATCAATGACAACTAACCCAAATAATCAACAATCTCCCCCTTTGGCATTGATGGAAACACTTTGATGCAATAATGAAGTCATATCACTCATTCTCCCCCTATGACCATCACTCCCCTTGGAACCATGCCTCTGTTCTCTATGTCCAAGGATTTAGCTTTGCATCTGATAGATATCTCCCCCTTTGTCATCAAGGGAAAATGTATCTTTCCATTAGGGGTTGCTCCCCCTGACTGAACTCTTCTTGAAACTGATCTCCCAACCTAAACTATCCTCTTTATGGTGCTTCCTCATGTAAATCTAAGATATATAAGGTAAGAATTCAAAATAATTCATTTTGGAGTAGAAATTACTCTAAGTCTCTGGCAAAGATACTCAAAGGATTCTCTTGGAACATATTTTGTAAAGATGTTTGCCACTTGTCATTTTTTTCTCACATATTCAACTCTGATGTTCTTTTCTGCAAAATGTTCCCATAGAAAGTGATACTTGATTGAAATTTTATTTGTCTTGGAGTGCATCACCGGGCTCTTTGAGATACTGATGGTTCTTGTATTATCACAATAGATTGGAATGGGTTCGTCATACTCAATCTGTATATCTGTCAAAGTTTGTTTCATCCATAGAACCTGTGTACAACATCTTGCTGCTGCAATATATTTTGCTTTGGTTGTAGATAAAGATATTGATGATTGTTTCTTGCTTAGACAAGATACTAAACACTCACCAAAGTAGAACATTTCTCCATTGGTGCTTCATCGTTCATCAATGCAACCTGCCCAATCTGCATCTGTGTAGGTAATAAATGATAGATCATTTCCTTTTGGATACCATAATCGAAACTCTTATGTTCCTTTGAGATATCTGAAAATCCTTTTCACTACAAATACATGTGATTCCTTTGATGTTTCTTGAAATCGTGCCACCTTTCCAACTTCCTACATTACATATGGTCTAAATGCTTTCACATATAGTAAGATACCCATCACTGACCTATATTTCCTCTGGTGTGTAGACATTGAATCAAAATATTTTCTCAACTTGCAACTGGTTTTCATAGGAGTGGTAACTGGTTTGCAATCTTCCATTCCAAACTTCTTTAGCATTTCTCTTATAGACTTAGTTTGAGAAATAAAAATTCCTTGGTTTCTTTGGCATATATGAAGACCCAGAAAGAAGGATAGTTCTCCACGTAATGACATTTCAAATTCATTCTGCGTATCCTTTGCAAATTCCTGGCTTAACCAGTCATGAATACTTCCAAAATAAATATCATCAACATAAACTTCAATTAATAATATACTATATTGAGTTACCTTGATGTAGAGGTTGTTGTCTGCACTTCATTTTCTGAACCCTTCCTATTGTATATATTTATCTAGTCTAGAGTACCGTGCTCTAGGAGCATGTTTTAGACCATACAAGGCCTTCTTCAATTTACACACATAATCCGCATTCTCTGACAACTGAAATAGTAAAGTGTATCAGATGATTTCACATCCATCTGATACACTTTAATATTCTTGGAGCATGCATAAGCTAAAAGTGATCGGATTTCTTCCATTCTGGAAACTGGGCAAATGTCTCTTCAAAGTCGATTCCTTCAACCTGTGTGTATCCTTTACATACCAATCTAGCTTTGTTCCTTGTAACATGTCCATCTTCATTCAATTTATTTATGAAAACCCAATATCTGCCAATCACATTCTTATTCTTTGGTCTTGGAACCCATTCCCAAGTGTCATTCTTCTCTATTTGATCCAATTAATAATCCATGGCCTTTTTTAATAATTCATCCTTGCTTGCCTCTTCAAAACTGTTTGGTTGAATCGTAGATAAGAGTGCTAGGTGCATTTTTTCTGGTGAATAGATTCTTCTTCTAGTCTCAACTCCTGCATCTTTGTTTTCGATAATCTGATCTGAAGGATGATTCTTCTGTACTCATTTGTTATATTTCTTTAGAGGCACTTGTTGAACTTTCTCTTCTACTTATGTATGATCCTCTTCATCTTCCCCTTCTAATTCTTCTAATTCTTCTGCTTCTTCTTCGTAAATTTGTTCCATTGATTCATTTTCTTCTTCCTTTAATTCTTGTCCACCTGTTTCATCAATTATTACATTGATTCTTTCCAATTCTTTGTTCAACCTCATATTCTAACACTTGTATTCTTTCCTTGTACTTTAGTCACCAACAAGTACTCCTTTCTCCACACAAGAGTCAAACTTTACCATTCTTCCATCTTCTCTTTTGAAGTAGCATTTGCTTCCAAATACTCTGAAGTGCTTCACATTTGCAGGTCTTCCTTTCCATTATTCGTAGGGAGTTTTGTTAGGGTTGTTTCTGAGCATTACTATGTTTTGAGTGTGAATTGATGTATGCATCGCATTTGTCCAAAAAATATCTTTCAATTTGGAATCCATTAGCATTGTTCGAGCCATTTCATGTATTGTCATGATCTTTCTATCAACAACTTCACTCTGTTGAGGTGTCCTAGCAACAAAGAATTGTCTTTTTATTCCATGCTTGGTGCATTAGTCCATAAATTCCTTTGACATGAACTCTTCTCTATTATCAAATATCAAACATTTGATTTTTGAATCCTTTTCATTTTCAACCATTTCCTTGTAGACCTTGAAGTTTTCAAAAGTTTTTTATTTATTCCTGAGAAAGAAAATTGCAGTCATTCTTGTATAATCATCAACTAATAACATAAAGTATTTCTCACCTTTTAAACACTTTGTTGTAGTTGGTCCAACTAGATCAGTATGCACAATTTTCAGTGGTCTTGTTGTTGAATATTCCTTTTATTAGAACCTGGTCTTTGTTTTCTTTCCTTGTTGACAATGATTGCATAAAGTGTTGGTTGGTTTTGTGGTCTGGGACATTTCTCTAACTGCTTCCTTTTTGCTGAATTTGACAAGGTTATCAAAGTGTATGTGACCCATTATTTTGTGTCATATCCAACCTTCATCTTCCTTACCGAGACAACATTTCCAATTTCACTTAATACATATATGTTGCTTGAAGTCCTTGCATCTATTGCAACCAATTTTCCAGAATGTTTTTTTTCTTATCTCTCACTTTTTTGAATTGAACGTAATTTTATGACCTTGGTCACACATTTGACTCACACTTAGAAGATTATGTTTCATATCTTCTACTAGTAGAACATTTTCTTCCTTGGTATTCTTATTTCCAATTCTGATTGTGCCTTTTCCAATGATTTTAGCTTAATCATCATTTCTGAAGGAAATTGATCCATATCTTTCATTTCTTAGTGTAAGAAACTAGTTTTTATCACATGTCATGTGTTTTGAACAACCAATATCAACATACCAACCACGTTTCTTCTGCTTAGCTTGTAGAGCGAGTGTGCATTCTTCATTGCTATACTAATTTTTCTTTCTTATCCATGTTCTATTCTGAGGTTCTTGTCTGTGACTCTTGTTGTTCTGTTGTGGTTCTCTAGGAGGGAATGTCATTCTATAATATTTTCCCATGTGTCCCAATTTGTTGTATTTATAGAATTCCACTTCAGTGCTCAATGATTCAAACCTGTTGTAGCTTCTTCTCTTTGTTTCACCAAGCCTTATTGGATAGTCATTTTATGTATGAATTTCAAAGTTGTTTATGTTCCTGTTATTAGCTCTAGAATTTACAATTTTATGTCCAAAATCATTGCATGCATAACATGAACAAAAAAAATATTTTGATAACTGGGAGTTCAAGATCTTCTGAAATGAGTTACTCTTATGAATCCTTCTTCTTCCTGAGGCCTATTTATTTCTGTTGGTCATTGATTCTGAAGTCTGAATCTTCTCGGTGGAGTAGTGTATCTGTAATCTTCCTTGTATATCTTCCTATCCCCTTTGATTTTTTCTGCATAGATTTTTGGGTATGTTTCTTGTTCTGTTTCCTTGAATCTCGATCCCTTTTTTGTCTGATTGAAGTCCAGACTTGTCATGATAAGGATTTTGACTGCTGATAATGTCATCTAGAACTTTTGGGTTGTTCTGCATATTTTTCTTTTGAAGATCCTTCCTCAATGTAACAATCTTTGCTTCCAAATTTCCAATGATCCTGTCTCTTTCTTCTAACTGTTCTTTGAGTGCTTCTTCAATTATTTTATCTTCTTCTATTTGAACCTTCAATTTCATGATCATTTGTTCTAGTTCTTGAGTGTCTTCTTGCTTGTCTAGTTCTTATTGTAGCTTCTTTTTTTTCTTCTTTTCTCTTCTTATAACTTCTATGGTACTCAACAATTCTTCTCGGTAGTCAACTTCTACCTCTTTATATTCTTCTTCAGTATCTTATTTATCAGAGTATTCTATTTACATGAATAGAAATATTATGTCTCACTGTCACTGACTTCATTTTCATCTGATGAGGAAATGTCTTCTTTGGTGCATAAGCTTTTCTTGAAAGATTTTTTTTTGGCTATTTTTCCTTTATATGTTTGTTTTCTATTTGAGTAATCTACATCATTCCTCTTATTTTTCTTATGAGGACATTTTTTAGCAAAATGACCAATACCATCACAATTAAAACAAATCAATGTAAGCTTACGTTTATATCTTTCGTTGGTTCCCTTGTTCAATCTTCTGACAAAGTTGGCCACTTCTTCTTCATCATCTTCTGATAAGTCACTATTGCTACTCTATTCATTTTGCTTTCCCCTTTTCTTTGACCTTTTGGATGCTTTGAAACATGCTTCTTTTATATTTGGATTTTCCTATTTAGTTCTCATTTCATATGCTATGAATATTCCATGTAGTTCGTCCATGATTATTCAGTCTAGATATGCTCTAGTGTTGATATCTTAGGATCAAATTTCATAGGAAGAGATCTTAGTGCCTTTTGAACAATTACAGGTTCCTCAATTTATTCTCCCAATCCTATGATTGCAATCATTATTTCATCGACTCGTAAGAAGTAAGATGAAATATTCTCATCTTCCTTCATTTTTAGTTGTTCGAATTGACCTCTATAAGTTTAAAGCTTTGCTACTTTAACTTTTGAATCTCCTTCATAAATATTTTGAATTTTGTCCCAAATATCTTTAGTGGATTTACAATGTACAACTTGTTGATTAAGGTTGGTTGTCATTGATGTCAACCCTTGAAGAAATCCCTGTGGCACAAAGGTTTGGGTAATGGACCAAATATTGTTTGATGTAAATATGACTCATTATTGTTTTTTCATGGTTGATAAGAAGTAAATATGGATGAACTCCAAAGTGGTCCCCTTATGGCGAAAGCCCTCATGGGAAGACGCTTTGTGGAGTAAGAGAAGCCATGCTTAATTGTGGAATAATGAGTTGAAGGAAAGTGAAGTTGTTGGGAAAAATATACTAGATGGATAGTGCTTGTCATGTCATTTCCATTGGTATCTGGAACGTCACATAATTTCTCACGGTTAGAGAGTTATGGCCATGAGAAGTTGGAGACCCTAGGTTTGGGTAATGGACCCAAGTTTGTTTGATGAGTAACGGTATGAGTTATGATATATTTTCAGATATTACTATTCTGTATGGATAGTACATGTCATTCCATTTCTGGTGGTATGTATAATGTCACATAACTCCTCACGGTTTGAGAGTTATGGCTTTACGAAGTTGGAGGACCCTCATATGTCATCTAGAAGCCCCAAAAGGTCAAAGTAGTCAAAGTGG
>ML779950.1:744155-777479 GCA_009831015.1 Picea engelmannii
AGATACACAAATCTCGAGTGGGCTATGCTAATTTCAAATGTGTAATTTTTTTCTTTAAATTAATATTGTTTACTATTTTTAATCTATTGTTTCTTGACATATATGAGAATATGAAAATGCATACCTCTTTTATTTATTCTATAACTTTTTATCATATTAATCATTTTTAAAATAAGTTATACATGACCCCTCGAAGAGACCTAGATCTACAATTAAAAAAACAATTGTTTGATAACATTAAGACCCTCATAGTCCACACTAATGTAAGGAGTTGCAATTTCAAGGATATATCCACTTTCATAATTTAAAAAAATATGAAATTAATATTATAATTTTTGAACAAATACACCTCACTAGAACAATAGGTTCTCTACAATTAAATAAATTTTTTAAGGAAATTCCATAGTTAAGTTACTCAACACCTACACTAATCGAGACATATACCTTATATTTTTCTTGAAAAATAACAAACTATTGTTAGAAAAAGTCAAATTTCACATAGTTATTCATAATTTCTATAAATAAAAATTATATATTCTCAAATCTAATGCAATTTCCTAGATTTCATATTTTTACACCATATTCAAATTCATTGTAAAAGTAGCTTCAATAATTCCTCCAAGTTAACAGATATTGTTTTTCCATGTTTTCATTGCCACTAAAGTTTAATGAGAAATTGTGAGGGATTTAAATTCAAGTATTAACTTTGTGTTTTTTCTGTAATTATTTATTGCAATAATAAGGAAGCAAGTGAATGTTCTCAAATAATATTAAAATATTAGATACCAATGTTATAACCAAGTTAAATTTGTCAACATGTTAGATCATTTTAAAGAGATGGACTATGTGAACATGAAGAAACAAAAATGACCTCACTTCCTTGGGATTAGTTGATGTATATTGTGTTCTCTTCGAAATTTTCATTGAACCACACATTTGTACCCAATATAGCTAACAAGTTTTCAATGCCATTGCAATTTATACTCATAACCCATGACTATTATTTTTTATTGCAAAGCTAAAGAAGGAAGCAAAGATAACAAAGGAAATGACATTATAGGAGCATGAGATATGAACACATTATGTATGGACATTAAACATCCTTCCAATTATCATATCAAGAAGGATAAAAGATACACATAACACATGAATTCAAGTGGGGATTTAAAAGAAAGATAAGCTGTGATTGAGTTTCTCTTGGAAAGTTGTATTAAGTGACACTTAAGATGTTGGATATACCAACAGAATGATAGGAATATATAGGCATTATCTCTATAATGGATTTTATGTTGTGGAAGGGTACACCATATCAAGAAATAGATTAGAGCAAACAAGAATAGAGATGATATTAATCTTTAGATACCAAAGGCAAGTAATATTTAGCATAAGTATTTAGCATGATCCACACCCATTCTCATATATGAAAGATATAATGTTTACTGAGCATCTAAGTGTTGTTAATGAAAAGTCGTTGAAAATGAAACCCTTATTTTGAAATTTTCTAATAATTTGTTGTCCTTTATAAATAACAAAGAATTTCAAAAATTAACATTTCATTCAAAAGATTTCTTAAATTATCATTTTAGAAGAAATATAAATCCTTTGAAAGGGCCTCAAAGAATTTAATTTTGATCTTTAATTGTAATGGAAATTCAACCCATATGTTTGATTACACATCCTAAATTATAAATGTATGTTAGTGAGTACCCATGTGTTTTATGTTTTATTGCACATCCTAAATTATATATATATATGTTAGTGAGTAACCATATCCACCTAGCAGAAATTGAGTAAAGACTTGCTTTCTTGTATGTTTTATTGCACTTCTTAAATTATATATGTATGTTAGTGATTACCAATATGTTTTATCGTACTTCCTAAATTATATATCTATATGATTATAGATGTATATGAGTGCACGAATAAAAAGATAAATTTTAAATTTTAAATATTTTTCAATTTAATAGAAAATTTGTTAGAAAGATATATGGATTATTGATTTTCATTTTTAAAAATTTAATCTATTTTAAAATCATTTTTATCATTAAAATTTTAAAATATCAAAATTAAAAAAAAAATTATATGTTTTACTTTTAAACCTAAAATAAACCCAAAACTAAAAATTTAAGTTTATCCCATATTAAATGACTAGAGTCTCCTGCACATTCTTTTTAAATCTCTCGCCACGTGCGAATTCATATATAAAAGAGTGTGGGCAATATACTTATAACAGCTTTCGTTCAAAAAAAATTCCTATGCTGCATGCTCCGTCTCTAAAAGCGTAAGTATACCACTAGCCGTTATCGGAGCTAATGAAATTAAGTTTTTATAATTGAAAGCCTGGCCTGGAATTCTGGAGGCAAGGAGTCTGGTAAGTGACATATACAACCTGGCAGACGTCGTATTTGAGATTCTTCGCTCCCAGATCTTTCCAGAAGGGCAACGCCGGGTTGGATTTTGGATTATTTTTCAGAAAATAGGCCGATTCGACGCTATCCCACACTCCTAACCCTATCATCCATGTCGCGTCCAGGGAGTCAAAGAAGGAGTAAGAGAGTATGCCCTTGAGCCCAGAGAAGTATGACTTGAGTATGGCGAGGCAGCTATATGAAAACAGATCTTGTTTCTTCCGGTTCGATATGTGCATTCTGCGCAAGCTTACGATGTCGCCCAACGATAACTGCGCAAAAGGAATGCCCCTGCTGATTTCCTGGGAACTCAGCCGGAACCAACCCGACTCTACTATTTTCACCGCGCAATCCATTCCCTTTGTGAACCACCCTGCCTAATGACACAAACAAATTGATGGGCAGGACGGTTAATTAAGTTCACTTGATCTGCTTCTATGATCACATTACACGCACTAAAGGAAAATTAATCCCTAAAACGATATACCTCTGCCAGATTTAAGGTCGGCCTGTTATCACCATCCGATTCGCCATTCCACTGTGTAAACACCGCCGCCTGCATACGGATGATAATGATWTAACAAAACTTAAAAATWAAAATAAAAAGATTCAGATGAGATCGCATGCATTCATACCCATKAATGTTTGAGACTTTTGAGAATGGCCACTTTGAWATTAYTTCTTCTCTCAAGCAGAGCGGCCACTCTGGTCATGTGRGCGATTGCATCGTGAATGTCGCAACCATGTCGTGGCTTGTAGATGCCGAATGAAACGCACCTTAAGCTTTGGCTTTGCTGTGGCTGAATACACGAGGAAGAGGAGGAGATCGTTTTGTCTGGTTTCTTCGACTCCATGTATGATATAGATGGGAATATGCGCGCCAGATAGAGATATAGAGAGAGAAAATGGGGTATGATGTTTATAGATGGGAATTTGCGCGCCAGATAGAGATATAGAGAGAGAAAATGGATTATGATGTTTGCAGAGCGGAAGAAGTTCGTTGCAGGCATCTGATCGACAAATCCACTACGCTGTTTTGTCCAACGTCTCAACCATCAATTACGATCTGATATTACTTGTTATGGACTGTCTCAACTAATTCCAATTCCAGAGATAGAGAAGTCTGAGACAGAAAGCTTAGCATCCCACTCAAACGTGTCGAAAATTTGCATCCCAAGCAAGTCCGTGGACATACGATTATGATATCGATGTGTAGAACTCCTTTCTAATAAAGGGGGACAGACAATGGTTGAATATAATCTCAGGGTTCAGCTCTTTTCCCCACGTAAAACTTTTCTTTGGGAACACATGCAAAAGAATTTCATTATTTTGTTTTAAATGGACAAAAGAGAGTTTGGGAAGTTGACATGTCAGCTCCCCTTCCCGTCGTGTGCATCATCCTATTCTTATTGTATAATTACACAATGATTTAAAAAAAATATTCAATTATGTTGAAAATTTCATTTTAATCTATAGATTAGAGTTTATGTTATCTTTAGTGTATCGTTATCCAAAAATTATTTAAAAATAAAGTGCAAATATTGTATACATTTACAAACAATAATCTTAATAAATTTAATTAACATTCAAACTTACAAGATTACAAATAAAAACTCACACAAACATATAAATAATTAAAAACCAAAACTTCATATACACAAATATCTATATTAATATCAAACCAAAACTTTATACACATATAAATCTCAATAATAATAATAATTTGTTTTTCTATCTATCTCTAGATTTGAACTTGTGATCTCTTAAGAAGAAGACATATTTTTAACCTTTAAACCAACTCAGATTGTATAATTATTAAAAATAATAACATAATGATGATATAATTATTATTGATATTATATAATTAATTTTATTTTATAAAAAATTATTAAAAATGAATAATAATAATTAATAAATTCGTAAATTTTCAAATTACACAATTAAAAATCAGAAATTCATACACAAACACAAACAAATAACTAAAAACCAAAACTTTATACACAAGTGCGCGCTGGCGCGCGCTCACACACACACACACACACATATATATATATATATATTAATGATGATATAATTGATTTTATTTTATAAAAAACTATTGAAAATAAATAATTATAATAGAATTCGCTTTGTTTTATAAAACTTATAAAAAAAATAAAACCTTAATAAAAATTAATTAACAAAAATTACTTTAAAAAATTATTTTTATAATTAAATAAATTAGAAATAAGTTTTTTTTATTAGTTTAAAATTTTATGGATAAAGAATTTATGAAATGGCATTTGATGTAATGTGAAAAAGAACTTATATTCAATTCTTTTTTTTTTTTTCATTTTCCATTTTCATTGAATATGGTTACTATTATCTAATCATATTATGATAATTATTTATCTTTACCTACTTAATAAATTATTATCTAATCATATTATGATAATTATTTATCTTTACCTACTTAATAAATTAGAATTACAATGTATTTTTTAGTTTTAAATATTTTTCACTATGATGGTGTTCGTATGTAATATATATAAGATGGGAAATGGTATTTTGTAAAAGGAAATAGTAATTTGTATAAATTTAATAATCATTATCTTGAATTTTTTTATAATGGTTATTTTTTTTAAGGTCACAATTTCAATTATTTCAAAGTTACAATTTGAATTAGTTTTATGATTGTTGTGAACTCTTAAATATTTACGAATGAACTTCTTTAAAGTTACTATTTCCATAAACAAAATTAGAATAAATATTTTCTTAAACCTAATTATCATTAGGTAGGTTACATCTATATTTTCATCATCATTCAAGTAAAAATCTCTTATTTTTAAACTAATCAATGCATTTAAAAAAAAATGGTTTATAAAACTATGTAGAGAATTGACATAACTTACTCACAAAACCATAAAACATGTACATATATTTTTTACATGATAGTATGATTAATTTGTGTCTATAACATAAAATTATGTATTAATATTAATCCAGATTTACATAAAATTTATCATCTTAATCCATGATCCATGATCTATTAAGTACGAATTCGATCAAAAAAATTCTAACCATTTTGTCCCACATCAATATGGATCCAAAATGATTGATTTTATTATTATATTCTACCTTATAATACTTAATAATCCTTCCCACACAATATATTCCACTGCCTTAAAAAAATAACACACAATACATTTCATTTGCTTAAAAAAATATTTTGAAAGATAAAATACAAACTATTATTAATGTTAATTCATACCTATATTTAATTTGAAAGATAGAATACAAATTATTATTAATATTAATTTATATTTATATTTAATTTAAAAGATAAAGTACAAAATATTATTAATGTTAATTTATATTTATAATTAAAATAAAATACAAACTATTATTAATTTTAATTCATACTTATATTTAATGACACTTTAGTACAAAATGAAAAGCATTTATTCT
Organism: Picea engelmannii; assembly: GCA_009831015.1. Lineage (NCBI taxonomy): Eukaryota > Viridiplantae > Streptophyta > Pinopsida > Pinales > Pinaceae > Picea > Picea engelmannii. The sequence goes on from ML779950.1 coordinate 750,011, forward strand.
CATCCCATCCATTCTATATTATATAATAGTTTTATTCCTTTCAATAATCTAGCAAATGTAATTTATGTATTATAATACTTCATAATTTATGCATGTATGGAGGCTTAGTAGAAAGTCTCCATACTTTAGGACTTTGTTTTTCGATTTTTTCTATCATTTTGGTAATATAGTGAAGACAATCGATGTATTATAACATTTATAATTTATACATGTGTTGCAGTTAACCATATTAATTGGTTTCTTCAATGAATATTTAGTTAACCATATCGATGTATTCACTCTTGTGTTTGAATGAATATTTAGTTTTATGTGTTGTTATTATTATTATGATCATGATTGACTTTACATGAAGTCTCATTTTTTTTTCAACCATAATTTAAGTCATTTGGCTCAAGCATGATTTGGATTTGATTTTGTTTTTTTATTTGTCTTTTCTCTTGCATAAGATCATCCTAAGTCTATTGGTTCATTTTGTTGATTATTTCCCTATATGATATTCAAGCTTAATATGATCTCATGTCCTTTTGCATACTTTTCATTCCTCATTTTCACAATCATTCATGGAAGAAAACTTAGATTCATAACCCTTCAAGAAATGACACATGATGGCATGACAAGATAGTTATCCAAAACCAACAAGTGGGAATGATAACTTGACATATGCTAATTTCAATGGAATAATACTATGACATGTAAGGGAGAGATAAATAACTTATCAAGGCATATGGTAGTGATGCCAGGATGCATTTAATGAAGAAATATCATGACTGGGTAGCCTGCAAAGTTACTTCATGAGATTCATGGTATCTGTGCTTGAACAAAAAAAACAAGTATGGTGGGAATGGCATAGAAAGTGGGAAAATGAATGAAATGGTAAAACCACATGCATAATTATAGTTTCTAACATCATATAAAATTATTTTCTCATTCCATATCACTAGAAATCTCTTGGTTAAGTCTCAAGGTAAAACAATGCTTTTTACCATGTTTTCCTCATAAATGTGCATTTAGTTCCCGAAGGCCACCTTCGAGATTTAAAAGAGTTCCATGTGTGGAGATCATGGTAACATCAATTACATGGATTATAGACCATATATAAGGTATGCATATCACATAGAGAAACTTTGATTCCAATGAAGCAACACTACTTTAGCCTCCAACGACCTCTTATGTGTATATTAGGAAATCTACCAAAATTACCTTTTTAATATTGGAAGAGGTCACTCTAAAATTTGGGCCTACAATAACAATGAAATTGACATAATTCAATTTCAATCCCATGGAACCTATGTAATGTTGTATAGATTAAATGAATGATATCTAGGGATATAATCTAGATATTAAGCCCACAACCATGATTCATGGAAATGGATTGTGCAAAATGACTGACCTATAATTTGTCATGGATATTCCACTAGAAACATTCATCACAAAAAATCTTAAACTATTATGAAATATTATATTTGTGTAGTTTATTTCATTAGATCCCATATTAGTTAATTACTAGGTTTTCTTGAATTTATGAAATTAACTGAAAACGAGAATGAAAGAATAGAAAAAAATATACAAACCATCCTCACAAATTAACATAGGATGTATCATGGGAAGACCAATAGAGGAGAAAACCTAGCAAGAAGGTTAGGCCTATTCTCTTCTCTCTTTTCTTCAGTTATGGAAAGAAAGTACAAATAAAGAGGCACTCACTATGGTGTTTCCTTTGACACTATGGCATGAATGGCTTCTACAGAATCTCCTTCCTCCTATGATATGATTTAAAGATATCACTCATTGGATTTTCTTCTCAACTATGGAATAAGTGCCATACAAAAATATTAATGAAACCATGTCTCCTCCTACCAACTCGATACTTAACATATCCTGATAGTCATATACAGTTAGTGATAAGGTTTGGACCTTATAGAATCTTATTGAAATTCCACACATGGCCAACCCCACACTTTTTGGGTATTAAAAGATGACATGGAACCCATTTGTACCATGGTGGTAAACATGGTAGGTCAAATTGTAAGATGCATAACTTTCACATACAAAGTCTGAATGGGGTGATTCTTGCACCATTTGAAAGGTCTCGGTGTGTAGAATATGGAATCTTCCTCCAAATTAGGTTTTCAAAAAACAAAATTGCTTGATGCCTCAAAATAGCTCCAGAATATTTTAGACAATTTTTTGGACCCAATTTTCAAATCGGGACATGCTGCTAAAATGGCTCTGAAAGATAATTCCTCCAATTTTTTCCACCTAGAAAGTATTGAGATATATGAAAAATTCTATAATGATAAAATCAAGATCACACCTCCCCATTTAGCGAGGAGTTTGGTCCCAAAACTATTTACTGAATGAGGTGAGGAAAAGTTTCCTCTACCTTATCCCTAGAGTACCCTTTTTTATTTCATGGAAGTTTTCCTTTCAACCCAATTTTCCAAAGGTTATGCTACCCTTATCTTGTAGTTTTGGACTTCTTGCGCAAAATTGTGTCTCCTGCCAACTTTGCCTGAGAATATGGTGTTAATTCCTTTATGGTAGGTAGGACATTCTCCTCCTCCTAATCCAACATGGAAGGCTCATAGAGTTTTAGGTTATCCACATTCACTACTGAGTAAATGTGCATTTATGTAGGTATACTAAGTGTGTAGGAGTTATGTCCCACCTTCTCTAATATCGAGAAAGGGACATACTGTAGAGCCTTGATATTCTTACTAGGACCATGTAGTCTTTGATTGTTCAATTGTAACCAAACCTTGTATCCCACTTTGAATGACTTGTCAGTTCTTCTGTGATCATGTATAGACTTATACGTTTCCTATGAATTCTTCAAAATATCTTGTACAAATGGATCTACCTAATCTTTTCAAAAAAAAATCTACTCTCATTGCATCAACTGTGAGGTCCTCCCTCACTCCTCCATTTTTTCCATATACAACATCCAAGGGTGAAGGACGTGGAAAATATCTAAAACAAGTTTCAAAAGGTGACTTATTGGTATAAGTGTGGATTGCTCTGTTATAAGAGTGTTGTATATAGATCAAATTTTCATACAAAGTCTTCAGATGCTTTCGATTGTGACTTGAAATGATGCACCAAATTACTATTGAATACTTTTGTCTACCCATCTTGAAAGCTTGAACTATTTACTTCTTGAAAGCTTGAACTAGGCATATATTTCCTTGTCATAGGTAGGGTAGTTGATAACTTCCTTATGAATTATTTCAAATGATAACATATATGCCTTCCTCCTTTCATAAAAAATACTCCTATGGCATACCCACTTGCATATGTCTCCAATTCGAAAGGATTTTTCAGTTTTGGAATGTGAAAACTAGTGCTTGAATGATATTTCTTTACAAATCATTGAAATCCTTCTATCGATTCTTCCTCCACTTGAAACTCTTACTACTTCATGTTTTGGCATGGAGTGGTGCAACTATTGCTAAAAAATGAAGCTATGATCTTCTACAAGTACTGTGTTTCTCCAAAATAACTCCTAACTTAAGTGACAATTGTAGGAACTTGTCACTTCATGATGGCCTCCATATTTGCAGGATCTATCTTAAGTTCCCCTCCACTGGTCACATACCCCAAATACACCAATGATTATCGAGAAAACTCACATTTATTGAGGTTAGCCAACATCTGGTGCTTTTTCACGGTCTCTAACACCTGCATAAGATGTGAGATGTGCTCTTCCAATGTAGATCCATAAAGGTCCAATATGTCATCCAAATATACTATGACACATGAATATAAATATGGGTGTAATAAATCATTCATAAGTCTCATAAATGTAGCTAGTGAATTACACAAGCAAAATGACATTACCAACAATTTATACATGCATTTCCTTGTCCTAAAGGTAGTCTTCCATGTGTCTTCTTCTCTGGCACATACATGGTGGTATCCTCATTTTCGATCCAACTTGATGAACTACGTAGCATGTTGTAATTTCTCTTAAAAAAAGAGCATATGAAATCCAAGTATTTGAATTTGTTCATGGATAGGGACCGCTCTCTCAAGTTCATTGAGGACAAGGAAAGGGAGATTGAGGAGCCTTGTTACCAGCTTATTTTGGCACTCTCTTCATCGTTGATAGAAACATAGACTCCATAATATTTGGAAGAAATGAAACATGAGAGTAGTAGTGGCACGCATGATATGAGGGAGGGGCCTCTTGTGGCGATTCCACACGAGGAGAATTGAGAGTTGCAGGTGTATGAGGAGAGTTTTGACACAATTGTTTTTGGCAGTGCACCTATTTTGTATTGCATGGATCATGAGTTGTTTATTGTGTCTCAAGTCTTAGCTACATATGACGTAGTTGAGCATACTCCTTATGTACCATATAGAAAGGAAGTATATGCACCAGTTGATTCAGGGATTGAGTATAGGAATATATGGATACATTACTATGGGATCCAGGTTCAGTAGATATTAATAGAGTGATTGATAGAGTTTCACATATAGGATACAGGGTACTACATGATTATACAGTGACGTGTAGTGGTCTACAACAACATACAATGGTGGGAAATGGCCTGAGATGGGTTTTTGGGATGTTTTCCCCGAGGAGACCTCCAATTGGGGAATTTATACATATCATTGAATTTAGTTCACCCAGGCTCGATGAGTGGATGGATGTGTTTCATGGAGATAAATATTCCTCGGAGATTGATCTTCAAATGGGATATCACCAGAGTAGGGACAGAGAGAAGGATACCCATAGGATTTCTCTCGGATGTTACCTTGAGTCATTGGTCATACCATTGGGGTTGACCAAAGCAACTGATACTTTCTAGTCTTGTAGATACAGGCAGTGGCATATATTTCTATTCTCTAATTCTAGCAGTAAATTCAACACAACATGGAGGGTTCACATGAGTAAGTTGGGTGAGGCATGCAAGATTATCGCCATATCAGATTTATTTCGTTTGGGATATGTGCTGAGAGAATAGGAGGAGATCGATATTGTATTGGATCAACTCACAGATATTTTATTTGATCGAGTGGTGGATGGAATTATCCATTATGGAGGTCACACACATACAATATCTGAGTGCACACTTAGAGAGGATATTATGAGTGCTATGTATTATTCATCTTTGGAAGGGAATTATGGGTACTTGTATGAGTATGAGGCACTGAAGGTAACTCAAATACTTTCCAGGGAGGTATTTAGACTCCACATATTACTTGGGTACATTGATGGTGATCAAGATATCAGATTTACTGGTGTAGTTTGGCAGGATCCGAATAGATCAACGGGAATATAGTTGATTACTAGGTTTCCACATGATGATGTCATACGAGGAACTTGGATCATTTTGAGTTTGATGGTTACCAATATGGTAAAAAAGAACTAACAAATATTAGGAGTGGTGGAATTCCTATTTGGTGGTGTGATCCGAGAATTCATATGAGAGATAGCTTGATTCATATGATGTTCGATATAGCCGTGATAGTAAATTGTACACTTTTTTTTGGGAAGTCATTAGAGGGCAGGCCGCGACTTACTTTCTATGGAAGGATAGACTTGAGGTTGGTTGTGGATTTTCAGGTTTATGTCTCACTAAGAAACCATCAAAGGGGAGGATCCAAGATAGTGGTTTTAGTCTTTTCTGGGAGTTCATCTTGGGGTTCCAATAGAGGAGGATGAAGATTAGGAGGATTGGTCTGATGATGATGATCAAAGTGGTGCCATGTCAGCATGGTGGTACCCTTTGAGGATTAATTTGGGACCCTGAGATTACATTGCTTGACATTTAAGTTACTATTAGAGACGAAAGCACTGACTTTGACTTTCCAGAGTTTAGTTTTGACATGCTTAGGAGTGGTTTCTTGGAGGAGTGGTCTTCCAAGGATTTGACCGAGTTTATGGATCTTATGATTTCCTAGATTATTAGGGGAAATCATGTGGATTATTGTATTGTCTCTTTACAGACTAGTGTTATGAGTATATGGTGCTTCCCAAGATACAGGCTAGTTTGGAATCCTGAAAATTTTACCATCTACGGGGTTCTTGTGTTTGCATGGAGGGACTTCATGGAAGACATGTGATATTATCCAATATATGATTGGACGATTGCATAGAATGGGGTTTCTAGAATATTTGGGATTTTCCCTTTCATACTTGGAAACTAGGTGTAGTCGATGCTCGATTAGTTGGTGACCATATAGACTTCTATATGATATCTAATTGTAGAGTGGGAATACATTGGATGGGAATGGTCCTTGATAGTGGATGTGATCCTTTGAGGCATTACTGCATGTGGATGCATAGTGGGCATGATGGTCGAACGACTATGATCAGAGTAGCACAAAATCAACATAGTGGTTCCTTTCTAAGGATAGCTTGGGACCCTAGGATTTTAGTATGAGACAATGCAATATTTGACATGGATGTGAGAGCTAGTTTTTTCTCTCATGAGAATGGTTCCCTAGAAGAGCATTACATTGATGACTTGATCAAGTTGTTTCAACACCGAGTGGCCTTGCTTGTTGGTGGTTTTCAAGAGGCCTCTTATGACAATACATTATCATACCATGCCTTGAGCGAAGGATGCTTCACATCCTACATGGTGGTTTGGGACCTTGGTATTATTTTTAGTCTCAGTTTTGATCGGTCGATGCAGCGCCAGGTCATGATGGAATTACTTGAGGATAAGAAATATTTGGGAAGGGAGGATTTATCATGTCCCTATTTTTGGGTTTCCTCATTTCATACTGGAAGGGACTTTCGTGGCTTGTCAGTGGAGAAAATGGAGTAAAAGGGGGTTGTTTAAAGTCACTTATACAAGAGATGTTATGTTATTAAAGTGGCATTAGGGGATTAAATTAAATTTATATTATTAAGTTACTTAACTATTATTAAAGTGTATTTTAATCCTAAAGTGAAAATTGGAGGGAAAAAAAGTGTTACATTAGATTTGGTCAAAAAGGGAAAAGTTTTAGAAGGATTGATTTAGTCAAAAGGGGGAATTTATAGAAGGCATGGAGGAAGGATATAGAGGGGGTTGGAAAAGAATAAAAGAAAGGTAACCCCTCACTTATCATTATGATGATTTGATATATTATTGGAGTGCTCTTGCAGCCAATGTTTTTGTTGGGGTTTTGGGAAAAACACTTGCACTAGAGGTTTAGTTTTAGTGGTGTAGTATCCACCCTAGCTAAACAAGAGGGTAATCCATCTATGATTTCCATTCGAGCCTAGACAATAGGGGAATTCATCCAAGATTTATATTGGAGATTCACTAGGGATTTTAGCTTACTGTTGGAGGCATACCAAAGTGTGTAAGAGGTTTACGGAGCTTTATAGACAAGGCCAAGCTTAGACATCTCTAGGTTTCTGGAGGGTTTTAGAGAACCAGGTCGAAGGAATCGCCATGGTTTGATTAAAGGGTGTCCTGCGAGGCTCTGCTAGATGACCAATTGTCTCTCACAAGGACCTCTATGATCAAGGGTTTGTAGGGGAAAATTCGATCAGGATGGTGTGGGTTACAAGAGTGTATTTTCTGTAGTAGATTCAGGAGGATCATTATGATATTCTATGTTTTGTTTTCTTTTTGTGTGTTTTGTGCAGCTTCCATAGCAACCAATAGAAATTTGTGAGGGTAATGTTTGGTGCAATTTTTATTATAGTTAGTGGATATTTGTATTGTTGTGTTTTCTGAAGATTCCATTCATAATAAAATTCCATGATCATCTCTTCCATTTTGGTGTATTCAATTCTGTGCAACATGTTTGATAAAATATTCATTATGGGTATACTAGCAAACTATTTGTGAAAAGTACTCAATCAGTCAAAGAACACATGTAATGCAAGTATTTGATTTAAATTCACAATAAAAAATACATAATTGACAACAAACCATTGTTTTCCTAGAATATTCTCATTGGGGACATTACAACGGTATCGGAGATGGTGATATTTCCAACCTGTAATTGCATGGTTTACAAAAGAACTATAGGTAAAAATCAACATGGACAAGGGGATGATAGAACTTATGTAGGACATACAGGTGACTCAATGTAATATGGTAAGAGATTGGGAGGAGCTACGCTTTTATCATAGAAGAGGAGAAAAAGACCCAAATCTAGAAAGGTTGATGAAGCCTAAAACACAACTCATGATGGGGGTTTGGAAGAATCATAGGGTGATTTGCATGCATATAGCCATGTTGAGGATTTGTGCATAGAGGAAGACCAAAAAAAAACTTATGAACTAACCGATCATACCAATGACACTAGTGTGTTATATGTAGAAAATGAGGATGCACCATCTTGTACTACTTGTGATGACCATGGGAAGATATTCCAATCATCTGGCGTTGAGGATTCAACATCTCTTCCTGTGTATGATACTGAGGATGAGGATAGTGTTGGATTACTGAGAGGGTGGGTGAATCAATAATAGAGAAATTTAATCCTTTTTAACCATAAAATGCAAGTGTTATATCAATGTAGCATTTCATCCAATAGTTGCAGAGTAAATAAAAAATGAACAAATGAGCAATCGTACACATACATAGTACATCGATGTTTTTACATGGAAACCCAAAGCGATAGAAAACCACAGAAATATTTTTCTTACATGTCTTTAAGAATTACATTCATTGGAAGCACCAACTTCCTTTGTTTTCCTGCTGCAACTGGAAGGAGGCTCCAACTGATCCGGATTTTATGAGCAGAACGAAATGGCTACATATTATTAACAGATTCTTAACACAAAATAATAGAGATACAATAAAACTCGTTTTCTATTCAATAAGGAAATAAGTTGAAACTGTAAAATGCAGTAGAAACAAGATTGTTGGAATGGTGGTGGCTTACCTCTAAGAAGAGATGTGACGGCTGCGCTCATTCACAAGAAGATCATTAAAATGAGACTTTGAAGGCATTTTTAAAATAAACAGGAATGCCAAAAACCCTAGACATCCAAAAACCTAACCCTGGGAGATGAAGCGCCAAAAGTCATGTGGGCCCCATATGGGTAAGTTAGTACATCAACTTCCCGGGGTCGTAATGTTTGCATACGATCTTCGTTTTAGGCGTATGATAGCCCATTGGAAAGGTATCATCGAGGATATTCATTTTGAGGGATCAATGATTCATTCATCTATAATTGAGAAGATCGACCGAAAAAACCTTCATTTAGGTCCTCTAAATGGCCTCGGAAGTTAAAACTGCTAAAAATAGTAAATTGCCAAAATTGCCAGAAAAAATGTTTTGAGCCAATTGGAAAATGTGGTTGGCCACTAATATCCACATGTATCAATCCTCCATCCTTATAAATCAATGGTATCCATTGTGTTGAGTTCCCCCATCAGATGAGGAAATTTATGTTGAATTTGACCCTGGGTGATCCACTTGCTTTGGTGCAGGAGTTGCCCTGCTTTGACGACTCGATAAAGCTGGATCCTTTGTTGTCGAGTGCCCTTCATTTGTGTTTCCACAATATGATCATTAGATACTTGTTGTATTCAGTCGGTATTGATATTTGTTGGTGTCAGATGTTCTACTACATCTGTCCAATAATGGTGGGAAATAAGGGCGAAGGAGATCCATGTTGAACATTGGGTGCAGGCCAAGGAAAGGAGGAATGTTGAGTTCAAAACCATTATCCCCCACGGACTTGGTGATGGTGTACAACCCATAACAGAGTGAGTGATGCTTATGATGGGGTCCTATAAGGAATTCTGTCTACAAGTGCAACCAAAAGTTGTCGCCCACTTGAAACTTATGTGGCACCCGATGTTGATCATGGTACTGCTTGAACTTGTCATTCGACTTATGTAGGATATCCTGAACCTATTAGCAGATGTGATGGATCCACTGAATGAAACAAGTGGCCTTTTCATCTTCAGTTGGAGTAGGAGATGAGTCAGTTGAGGTTACCACAAGAGGAAGTGTAACATCTATGGGACCCAATGGTTGGCATCCTAACCCCACTTGAAAGAGGTTATGGTTGGTTGATCTATGCAGGGATCAGTTGTAGCTATGTTGGACATAGGGAATGCTCTCATCCCATGTGCGAGGGAGATTTTAATTATACATGCAAAGGATATGCACAATCATTTGATTTATGTACTCAGTTTTACCATCTTCCTGTGGGTGGAAGGTCATGGATTTGGTGAGCTTGGTGTCCAGCTGTGACCAGAGGCTCAACCAGAATGTGCTAAGAAATCAACTCTCCTGATATGAGACAATGGTTTGTGGTATTCCAAAATGTACCTAGACTTGTTTAAAGAATATTTTGGCAGTGGCCTTTGTTGTGATGTTCTTCTTGCAGGCAACCAGAATCGCCATCTTAGAAAAGAGATCAACAACAAAAAAAAACAGTCATTTCCTCGCTTGGTGGATAGGAGGCCCGACATGTAGTCCATTGAGATGGATTCCCATGGCCTGTCAGGAGTAGGAAGAGGGGTGTACAGGCCCTATTTCTTAGTGGTTGGTTTGGCAATAACGTAGGCAGTGCAGGACCTGATATACTTTCTCACCTCCTATCGAAGTTTCAACCAGTAGAAATGTTTTTGTAGCATCACCATTGTATTTTCGACACTGAAGTGTCCCGCCATTCGAATGTAGAGGGATTCCCAGATCAGATTCACTCGCTCTCTTGATGGAACATAGATATGATATAGATGACACAACCCATCCTGAAGATGGAAATTATCAACAACTACGTTTGCACCCAACATTTGGTAGGTGGTGGCGAAGTCCGGGTCTATCTCATAGAGTTGGGTCCATCCAGAGGTCTCATGGTCATAGGAGTCTAGCACTGTGGAGAGTGTTGCGATTGGAAGTTTGCTGAGGAAATTAGCGATGCGATTGGTGCTTCCTGTTTTATACTTGACGTTGAGGTGGAATTGCTGCAAGTATGTGGACCAATTTTGATGGTGACCATTCTGCAATTTTCCTTGTGTCGGCATGAGATACAATTGATTATGATCAGTGTGGATGACTATTTCCTTCCCAAGAATGTAATGTTTCCAGTGGCGGTAAGATTTCACAATGGAGTACATTTCATTGTCATAAGTAGGGTACTTATGGACAACATTTGATAGTTTCTCACTATGATAGGCCATGGGGTGGTCATGCTGAGTGAGAATGATGCCCACCACATAGTCTGAAGCATTTGTCTCGATATCAAAGGGCTACTGCAGTTCTAGCAGTGAAAGTACTGGGGCTGAGCACAAGCACTTCTTCAAATCATCGAACGCTTGTTGTTGTGATTGGACCCACACAAAATTTTCCTTACCACCACCCCTGGTTATTTGGCTAACGGCCCATGCAATATGGTAGAATCCCAACATGAACCCGTGGTAGAAATTGGCAAGGCCCAAGAAGCTCTGAAGCTCAGTGAGTGTGGTTGGGGCTGGCCAATCACAAATGACTTGGATATTGGTTGGATCCACATGTACACCATGTTGATCAACTATGTATCCCAGGTAATGGACCTTGTCCATGCTGAAGGAGCATTTTTCCAAGTTGGCATATAGCTTGTGCTGTCGTAGGGTGTGCAGAACCTGTTGAATATGCTGCAAGTGTTTGGCCCAAGTCTTGCTATAAATGAGAATGTCATCCAGATACACCACTACAAAAGTATTGGTGAATGGTCATAGGATATCGTCCATCATCCTCATGAAATTTGTTGGAGCATTTTTCAAACCAAAGAGCTTGACCAACCATTCAAAAAGGCCTTCCTTTGACTTGAAGGCATTTTTCCATAAATCTGTTTGTTCTATCAGGACCTGGTGTTAGCTAGACTTCAGATCAATCTTACTGAATTATTTGTCTCCCATGAGTTGATCAAGGAGTTCATCGATTCGGGGAATCGGGTACCGATTCCTGATTGTGATTTTATTCAGATCCCAGTAATCAATGTAGAGTCGCCAGGTTCCATCTTTCTTCTGTACGAGCACGATTGGGCTCCCACAAGGTGATGATTTGGGATGGATGTGGCCTTTGTGGAGTATTTCTTGGATCTGTCACTTGATCTCCTCATTCTCTAACAGAGAGTGACGGTAGACTGGCCCATTGGGAAGCGGTGCGCCATAGGTCAGAATGATGGGGTGCTTGACTTGGTAGTGTAGAAGTACCCTGGTAGGTGAGGAGAAGATATCTGAGTATTCTTCCATGAACTTATCTACTTTATTTTGTTTTGTGGAGAGGTCAGCTGCAGAGACCCTGGATGTGGCTGTGACCTTTCACTTATTCTGAGAGCAAATCACGAAGAAGAAAAAATTCCCCGTCTGATTGATGACCTTTCTGCATTGCTTAGTAGAGATCAAGGAAATAACACTAGGTGGGATTTCCTCAGGTATCCTATACAATTTATTGCTCAAAGTAATAATAACACTATGAGGCCTAGACTCATATACAACATTACGTTTCCATAAATAAGGTTGTCCCAAAATAAAATCACAAACTTTCAGAGTAGCAACATCACATACTACCTCTGCTGAGATGAGGTTCTTCTTGCTACCGCTATCAATGATGAAGTGAAATGGGGTGCCTTTTACCCACATTTGTGAATGGAAGAGGCATTCTCCTTCTTTTGGCTCATCTGGTTCACCAGGCTGGAGCTTGGTGGTAGCAATGGTGGCACTGGGTTCTGCATCAATGATCTGTCTTCCCCTTTCTGGTTATGGCTTAGAGTCATAACCCGCATCTTATTTAGAGGCTTTCACTTCAGCCACCAGTGACTTCTTTGAGTGGAAGTTAGCAGTGTTATGCCAAGGGCTCTTATGGAAGTCGCACCACTTCTCAGTATCTTTCTTTTTCTTTCTAGTGTCCTTCTTTGCTTGCAGATTGGACTGGTTGTCCTGATATTGTCCATATTTTCTCTCTCCTTTGTTATGTGGGTTGGGCCTGGACTTCCCTGGCTTTTGTTGTGAGGGGTTCCGGGGATCAAATTGTCATGTCTTTTGTTTGAGCTTCTGCTCAATTTTGATGACATATTGGTAGGCCACGCCCAAGAATGAAATGTCCAGAAATTTCATTTCAGTCTGGATGTATCTATCCAGAGTGTCGCGATACTTGAGAACTAGATGTCGCTTTGAATATTTGATACCCAACTTGGTGCGCAAGGTATGGAAGATATTTGTGAAATATGGCACTACTTGGTCTCTTTCTTGCCGCAGTGTGGTCCATTTGGTATACAAGTAGTCATAACTTCTGACAGGGTAGTATTGTTCCTTAATAGAATCTTTGAAGGATTCCCAGGTGGTCGTGACTATAAATAATGAGGGTTCCTCTATTTCCTTTTTCTCAAAGAAAGTTTCCCACGAATCTTTGACATGGGGAACGGCTTTGAGGAGCGCAAAAGTAATCTTTTCTCTATTCGAAAAGTTATAGACAGAAAAATACCCCTCTAGTAGATTCAACCACTTGTCTACAACATCTGCGTCTATATGACCTTCAAATATAGGAATATCGAAGTTTATTTGTACCTTGAAGGGGGCGACACCTCTTCTCAAAGAAGATGCGTCACCTGTTCATAGCCATCAAAATATTTGCACAAAACTATCCATCATCTCGGTCCTTTGTTGTGTGAGGGATTCCTCAATCAATAGTTTGAAAGGATCTCTTATCCCATCATATTTCTTTTCTCCTTCCATGAGAGGTCACTTGGGCGTGCGAGAAATTTTTTCCTCAAGAGAAACAAGCTCGAGACCCAACTCTTTGTACTCCAACCTTGTTGGGGACATGCATTAAGACGACAAGGAGAAAACCGCTCTGACACCACTGATCTGTATTTTATGAGCAGAATGAAATGACTACAGATTATTAACACAAAATTAAAGAGATATAATAAAAATGGTTTTTTATTCAATAAGAAAATAAGTTGAAACTATAAAATGCATCGGAAATAAGCTTGTTGGAATTGTGGTGGCTTATCTCTAAGAAGAGATGTGATGGTTGTGGTCATTCGCAAGAAGATCATTGCAATGACACTCTAAAGGAATTTTTACAATAAAAAGGAATTCAAAATACCCTAGAGATCCAAAAACCTATCCCTAGGAGATGAAGTGCCAAAAGTCGTGTGGGCCTCGTCTGGGTAAGTTAGTACATCAACTTCCCAGGGTTGTAACTTTTGCATACGATCTTCGTTTTAGGTGTATGATAGCTTGTTGGAAAGGTACGATCGAGGATATTCATTTTGGGGGATCAATGATGCCTTTGGATATACTTGAAAATCTCAATCCTGAAAAACCTTCATTTAGGCCCTCAAAATGGCCCCAGAAGTTAAAACTGCTAAAAATAGTAAATTGCCAAAATTTCCAAAAGATTGTTTTGAACTAGTTGGAAAAGGTGGGTGTCCACCGATGTCCACCTGGATCACCAACCCCCTAGTTTCTCAGGATACAACCTGAGGGAATATCCAACTCCCCAATTCTCTAGATACAACCAGAAGGAGGCTCCAACCCCCTATGTTCTCCGGCTACAACGAGAAGGTGGCTACAACCACCTTCCCTTACCTCGTCTAACCACCCTGAAATATAAGTAGAATGATGGAACCACTGTCACACTATCACTTTGCGATATACTTCTTTAAACCTGTACCAATCAACCTACACCAAACAACTTGTAACAACCTATACCAAACAACCTGTAATCAACCTGTACCATAAAAAAGTGCATCAACCATGCACCAACCTGTACCTTAACCTGTACCATCAATGCATGCATCAACCATGCACCAACCTATACCTCAACCTGTACCATCAACATGTGCATCAACCATGCACCAAATATGTACCAATCATGCATCAAATAGACATAAACAATGACTCATCAATATGTACCAACAACATCAACTATACACCTCATGTATGTGCTAACTCATAAAATACTTGTCTCAACCATGTACACAACATGTACCTCGACCAAAATCCCTCATAAATTTCATCATCCAAATCTGATTTTTAACTCTGTAATAGTCCTGGTGTATATGATCACATACCTGCAAACCTTCCTTAACTTTAACAACAATATACTAAAATTTTCATCAAACTTTACTTTAGTCTCACACGACTAATTTTGGATTGGTCAAAAACCCTAACTTGAAATAATCATAACTATGTACATGTAATGAATAAATATATGAAAATAGTACACAACTTTCTTCAGTGTCTTTTATCCAATTCCTCTAGGTTTAAGTACTTTGAACTTCTCAGAAAAGGATTTATAGAAAAAATGGCATACCTTGTTGAATTCTGGCTTATTCTAGAGAGAGATCCTGTAGAGCATGCCCCACACAGAATATTTGTTGTATGGATCTGAAAATCGTACATATAATACTACAAACTATACTCTAACCAATACATTTGGTCTTACTAAATTTGGATCTGTTATGAAGAAGTTATGACGTTTTTACCTGAAACACCTGTTTTAGACTAGTTTCACGACTAGGCACAAACCCTATTTTCCACAGAGTTTAACTCCAAAAAATACAACAACCCACAAGATTAAAATTTTATCATAGCTACTTGGATATGTTTCCTCAATGGCCTCCAAATTTTGCGATCTGAATCATTCTAGAAAAACAATTATTGTGAAAATGGTGAGATCGCCTGTAAATAACATACCTTAGAAAGCATCATCAATAGAATTTATCATCCCTTGAATTTAGGCCTTCTTTACTTCACCTTCCATCTGAAATTCTCCTTAGATATCATTTGGTTACCTCAACCACTTATAGATATTCAATATGCTCAAGTGTAATTAAAATGAGAGACACTTTCCTCTTATTTATACTTTTATGTAGCTTCCTAAAGGGGTTACCTTATAACCATATTAAACCACTTTCCTTATTTGAGGGATAACCCACTTCTAACCACTTGTCCACTTAGTAATTTCTCTATTAGCTTTATTATTTAAATAATTTCTTTTGTATCCACTTTGACTTATAGTCAATTCATCACTTCACTTTATTATTTACCTTCTAACCATCTTAAACCACTTTCCTTATTTTATGGCTAACCCACTTCTAACCACTTGTCCACTTAGTAATTTATCCATTCAATTTATTATTTAAATAACTTATTTTTTATACACTTTGACTTACTTTGACCTTTTGGGGCTTCTATATGACTCGTGAGGGTTCTCCAACTTCACATGGCCATAACTCTATAATCGTGAGGAGTTATGTGATGTTCCACATACCACTAGAAATGGAATGACATGTACTATCCATATAGAATAGTCTTACCTTAAAATATATTAAAAATCATCTCATTATACATCAAACAGACTTGGGTCCATTACCCCACACCTTAGTGCTACTGGAATTTTCTACTAGACTTTATTCAAGGGTTGACATCAGTGAAAACCAACCCAAATAATCAACAATATCCCCGTTTAGCATTGATGGAAACACTTGGATACAATACTGAAGTCATATCACTCATTCTCCCCCTGTGACCATCGCTCCCCCTGGAACCATCCCTATGTGCTCTATCTCCGAGGATTTAGCTTTGCATTTGATAAATATCTCCTCCTTTGTAATCAATGGAAAAGGTATCTTTCCATTCGAGGCTACTCCCCCTCACTGAACTCTTCCTGAAGCTGATCTCCCAACCTAAACTATCCTCTTTATGGTGCTTCCTCATGTAAATCTAAGACATATAAGATAAGAATTCAAAAGAATTAATTTTGGAGTAGAAATTACTCTGAGTCTCTGGCGAAGATACTCAAAGGCTTTTCTTGGAAGAGATTTTGTAAAGATGTTCGCCACTTGTTATTTTTTTCTCACATATTCAACTCTAATGTTCTTTTCTACAAAATGTTCCCATAGAAAGTGATACTTGATTGAAATGTGCTTTCTCTTGGAGTGCATCACCAGGCTCTTTGAGATACTGATGGCACTTGTATTATCGCAATAGATTGGAATGGGCTCATCATACTCAACCTGTATATCTGTCAAAGTTTGTTTCATCCATAGAATCTGTGTACAACATCATGTTGTTGCAATATATTTTGCTTTGGTTGTAGATAAAGATATTGATGATTGTTTCTTGCTTAGACAAGATACTAAACACTCACCCAAGTAGAACGTTGCTCCACTGGTGCTTCATTGGTCATCAATGAAACCTACCCAATCTGCATCTGTGTAGGCAATAAGTGATAGATCCTTTCCTTTTGGATACCATAATCCACACTCTTATGTTCCTTTGCGATATCTGGAAATCCTTTTCATTACAAAGACATGTGTTTCCTTTGGTGTTGCTTGAAATCTTGCCACCTTTCCAACTTCCTACATTACATATGGTCTGGATGCTTTCACATATAGTAAGCTACCAATCACTGACCTATATTTCCTCTGGTATGTAGACTTTGAATCATAATCTTTGCTCAACTTGCAACTGGTTTTCATAGGAGTGGTAACTAGTTTGCAATCTTCCATTCCAAACTTCTTTAGCATTTCTCTTATAGACTTAGTTTGAGAAATAAAAATTCCTTGGTTTCTTTGGCATATTTGAAGACCCAGAAAGAAGGATAGTTCTCCAAGTAATTAAATTTCAAATTCATTCTACGTATCCTTCGCAAATTCCCAGCTTAACCAGTTATGAGTACTTCCAAAATAAATATCATCAACATAAACTTCAATTGATAATATACTATATTGAGTTACCTTGATGTAGAGGTTATTGTCTACACTTCATTTTCTGAACCCTTCTTGTTGTAGATATTTATCCTATGTAGAGTACCATGCTCTAGGAGCATGTTTTAGACCATACAAGGCCTTCTTCAATTTACACACATAATCTGCATTCTCTGACAACTGAAATCCTTCTGGTTGTTCAATGTAGACTTATTCTTCAATGTCCCTTCTTAGAAAAGATGATTTCACATCCATATGATACACTTTAATATTCTTGGAGCATGCATAAGCTAAAAGTAATCAGATTGCTTCCATTCTGGCAACTGGGCAAATGTCTCTTCAAAGTCGATTCCTTCAACCTGTGTGTATCCTTTACATACCAATCTATCTTTGTTCCTTGTAACATGTCCATATTCATTCAATTTATTTATGAAAACCCAATTTGTGCCAATCACATTCTTATTCTTTTGTCTTGGAACCCATTCCCAAGTGTCATTCTTCTCTATTTGATCCAATTCTTCATCCACGGCCTTTTTTCATAATTCATCCTTGCTTTCCTCTTCAAAACTTTTTGGTTCAATCATAGATAAGAGTGCTAGGTGCATTTGTTGTGGTGAACATATTCTTCTTCTAGTCTCAACTCCTGCATCTTTGTTTTCGATAATATGATCTAAAGGATGATTCTTCTGTACTCATTTGTTATATGTCTTGAGAAGCACTTGTTGAAATTTCTCTTCTACTTCGATATGATCCTCTTCATCTTCCCCTTCTAATTCTTCTTCATCTTCTGCTTCTTCTTTGTAAATTTGTTCCACTGATTCATTTTCTTCTTCCTTTAATTCTCATACACCTGTTTCATCAATTGTTACATTGATTCTTTCCACAGCTTTGTTCAACCTCATATTGTAACAATTGTATTCTTTCCTTGTACTTTAGTCACCAACAAGTACTCCTTTCTCCACATGAGAGTCAAACTTTTCCATTCTTCCATATTCTCTTTTGATGTAGCATTTGCTTGCAAATACTCTGAAGTGCTTCACATTTGCAGGTCTTCCTTTCCATAGTTTGTAGAGAGTTTTGTCAGGGTTGTTTCTGAGCATTACTATGTTTTGAATGTGAACTGATGTATGCACTGCATGTTTCCAAAAAATATCTTTCAATTTGGAATCCATTAGAATTGTTCGACTCATTTCATGTATTGTCCTGATCTTTCTTTCAACAACTTCACTCTGTTGAGGTGTCCTAGAAACAAAGAATTGTTTTTTTATTCCATGCTTGGTGCAGTAGTCCATAAATTCCTTTGACGTGAACTCTTCTCTATTACCAGATATCAAACATTTGATTTTTGAATCCATTTCATTTTCAACCATTTTGTTGTAGACCTTGAAGTTTTCAAAAGTTTTTGATTTATTCCTCATAAAGAGAACTGCAGTCATTCTTGTATAATCATCAACTAATAACATAAAGTATTTCTCACCTTTTAAGCCCTTTGTTGTAGTTGGTCCAACTAGATCAGTATGCACAATTTCTAGTGGTCTTTTTGTTGAATATTCCTTTTATTAGAACCTGGTCTTTGTTTTCTTTCCTTGTTGGCAATGCTTGCATAAAATGTTGGTTGGTTTCGTGGTTTGGGGCATTTCTCTAACTGCTTCCTTTTTTCTGACTTTGACAAGGCTATCAAAGTGTATGTGACCCATTATTTTGTGCCATATCCAACCTTCATCTTCCTTACCGAGACAACATTTTTTATTTCCAATTTCTCTTAATACATATATGTTGCTTGAAGTCCTTGCATCTATTGCAACAAATTTTCATGAACGTTTTTTTTCTTATCTCTCACTTTTTTTAATTGAACGTAATTTTATGACCTTGGTCACACATTTGAATCACACTTAGAAGATTATGTTTCATATCTTCTACTAGTAGAACATTTTCTTCCTTGGTATTCTTGTTTCCAATTCTGACTATGCATTTTCCAATGATTTTCGCTTAATCATCATTTCTAAAGGAAACTGATCCATATCTTTCCTTTCTTAATGTAAGAAACTAGTGTTTATTACATGTCATGTGTTTTGAACAACCAATATCAACATACCAACCACGTTTCTTCTGCTTAGCTTGTAGAGCGAGTGTGCATTCTTCATTGCTATACTGATTTTTCTTTCTTATCCATGTTCTATTCTGAGGTTCTTGTCTGTGACTCTTGTTGTTCTGTTGTGGTTCTCTAGGAGGGAATGTCATTCTATAATATTTTCCCATGTGGCCCAATTTGTTGCACTTATAGAATTCCACTTTAGTGCTCAATGATTCAAACTTGTTGTAGCTTCTTCTTTGTGTTTCACTAGGCCTTATTGGATAGCCATTTTGTGTATGAATTTCAAAGTTGTTTATGTTCATGTTATTATCTCTAGAATTTAAAACTTTATGTCCAAAATCATTGCATGCATAACATAAAAAAAATATATAGTTTGATACCTGGGAGTTGAAGATCTTCTTAAACGAGTTACTCTTATGAATCCTTCTTCTTCCTGAGTCCTATTTGTTTCTGTTGGTCGTTGATTCTGAAGTCTGAACCTTCTCGGTTGTTACACATTATTTTCGTCATCCCTATGATCGTTAATGATGTAAACCTATCTGTTTCCTTTAGAGGGGTCAGTGACCTGAGTTCCTAAAGAGAGAAGGGAGAAGAACTCTTCCTGAGAAAAGAAGTTGCATTTTCCTATGTAAAAACCTTATAAAAAAAGGAAGTTCGCAGGTTGCTATATAGGCAGGGTGCGAGAATGACCCATTCTCTCAAGTTGCACTATAGCTAGGGTGCGAGGTGTTCGCAGTTTTCTCTATAGATAGGGTGCGAGAATGCCTGCACATGGGAAAAATGAGCGTTTTCTCGAATCTTCTAGAAGGAGAAACTTCTATGGTGAGGTGGCATCCGAATGGTTTGGATCTTACTCATTTTCATGATTTAGTGGGATCATCCTAACCTCCTCACCTTATCCTCTTCAAATTATAAAAGGAGAGGAGTTCTCATGGAGAAAGTTAGCTTGAGTTAGCTTTGTTGGTTCTTGAGCTTGTTAGCTTTTGTTGGCTTGGAATTATTAGCTTGGTTGGAGTGGTTTTGAGATTTGCCTTTGTCAAGATAGATTGTGAATATTATCAAATCTATGCTCTCAGAATTCTTGGAGTTAAAGTGTGTGGGGAATGAAGGACAGTTGGAAGGGACGTTACGACATCAAGGCCATGGTTGTAATCTCTCTTTCACATTTAATATGATACAGTAATATGATTCTTTCCTATAAAGCTTGTTGTGTTTTATTGTATGATTCCTTGATCACATACATAGGTTTTTATTGAGCTTATGTTATTGCTATCACTGTGGTTGGTTTGTGTTGTCTTGGTCTTGACCTCACGAGAGCACCAGAGCGAAGCAGGAGCAACAAAGACCCTAGGAAGCGATACTAAGGTACGTTACTTGTTCCTTCCTACTAGTAAATTCAATATCTAAAACTTAAGGAAAGCGTCATGTTCTGGTGTGTTTTGTTCTAGATCCAGGTGGATCTAGGGAGATCGATTAGTGTCCACACCTACGGATTTATCCAATAACAAAATTGGTGACTCCACTGGGGAATGGATTGTTTCCTAGTTAGTATAGTTTCCCTTCCTTTGATTTCTTGTTTTCTGGCTTCTAAGTCTGTGGGAGATCCATCCAGACTCTTTAGATCTGAAAGTTCACTCAAAATTTTTGTCCTTTTTCCAAATTTTGTGTTTACAGACATTATCGCACTGTACCCTTTAGTGGCCTATGAGAATCATCTGAGTTCACACCCTACTGTGTAACCCAGTGTGAGATGTTCGCACTCTACCTGTGTCCAACCTGCGAACTCCACTAATGTTCACACTGCACCCTATAGCTAGGCTGCGAACCCATTTGAAATTTTTGTTTGGAATTAGGTTTTCCTATTTTTTGATGTTGGATTGAGCTTTTAGAGCCTATATTGATCTACTTACAGTCTTCTTGACATACTTTGAGTTTATTTTAGCCACTTTTTCTTTGTTTGGTTTTGAAGGATTAGTCTCTTGCTTTGAGTGTCTTTCAATTACAAAGCATGTGTTTTCTTTAGAATTGTTTAGGGAAAGATCAGATTTCTTCTGAATACTTCACTTTAAAAGAGAACTTTTTAGCTTGGGTTAGCTTTGTTGGTTCATGAGCTTGTTCTTGATTGGCTTGGAATTATCAGCTTGGTTGGAGTGGCTTTGAGATTTGCTTTGTCAAGATAGATTGTGAGTAGCCATCAGATCTATGGTTTCAGAATCCTTGGAGAAAGAAGTGTGTGGGGAATGAAGGACAGTTGGAAGGGACCTTATGACATCAAGGCAATGGTTGTAATCTCTCTTTCACATTTAATATAATACAGTAATATGATTCTTTCACATAAGTCTATTTTCACTTTATTGTATAACTCCTTGATCATATACATAGATTCACCGTTAAATAGATTGTGCTTTCTTTACTCCACTTGGTTTGTATTGTTTTGGTCTTGATTGTACGAGAGCATTGGAGCGAAGCGGGAGAAACAAAGACCAAAGGAAGTGTTAATAAGGTATGTTCCTTGTTCTTGCCTCTTATTAAATTCAATGGTTAGAATCTAGGGAAAGAGTCATATTCTGTCTTTCTTTGTTCTAGATCCAGGTGGATCTAGGGAGATCAGTTTGTGTCCACACTTACGGATTTATCCAATAACATCAGTGGAGTAGTGTATATGTAATCTTCCTTGTATATTTTCCTATCCCCTTTGATTTTTTCTGCATAGATTTTGGGGTATGTTTCTTGTTCTGTTGCTTTGAATCTTGATCCTTTTTCTGTCTTATTGAAGTCTGGACTTGTCATGATAAGGATTTTGACTGCTGATAATGTCATCCAGAACTTTTGAGTTGTTCTTCATATTTTTCTTTTGAAGATCCTTTCTCAATGTGACAATCTTTGCTTCCAAGTTCCCAATAATCCTGTCTCTTTCTTCTAACTTTTCTTTGAGTGCTTCTTCAATTATTTTATATTCTTCTATTTGAACCTTCAATTTCATGATCATTTATTCTAGTTCTTGAGTGTCTTCTTTCTTGTCTAGTTCTTCTTGTAGCTTCTTGTTTTTCTTTTTTTCTCTTCTTATAACTTCTATGGCACTCAACAATTCTTCTCAGTAGTCAACTTCTGCCTCTTCATATTCTTCTTCAGTGTCTTATTTATTAGAGTATTCTATTTCCATGAATAGAAATATTTATGTCTCACTGTCAGTGACTTCATATTCATCTGATGAGGAGCTGTCTTCTTTGGTGCATAAGATTTTCTTGAAAGATTTCTTTTTGGCTATTTTTCCTTTATATCTTTGTTTTCTATTTGAGTAATCTTCATCATTCCTCTTATTTTTCTTATGAGGAAATTTTTTAGAAAAATGACCAATACCATCACAATTAAAAAAAATCAATGTAAGCTTACCTTTATATCTTTCGTTGGTTACCTTTAGAAGTCACTGTTGCTACTATGTTAATTTTTCTTTCCCTTTTTCTTTGACCTTTTGGATGCTTTGAAACGTGTTTCTTTTATATTTGGATTTTCCTGTTTAGTTCTCATTTCATATGCTATAAATATTCCATGTAGTTCGTCCATGATTATTGAGTCTAGATATGCTCTTTCTTCTAGTGTTGATATCTTAGGATCAAATTTCATACGAAAAGATCTTAGTACCTTTTGAACAATTACAGGTTCCTCAATTTATTCTCCCAATCCTATGATTGCAATCATTGTTTCATCGACTCATAAGAAGTAAGATGAAATATTCTCATCTTCCTTCATTTTTAGTTGTTTGAATTGACCTCTATAAGTTTAAAGATTTGCTACTTTGACTTTTGAATCTCCTTCATAAATATTTTGAATTTTGTCCCAAATATCTTTAGCAAATTTACAATGTAAAACTTTGGTATATATCGATTCAACATGACCATTCAGAAGTGCATTTGTGGCTTTGGACTTATTTTGACTGAGTTTCATTTCTTTTTCACTTGTTGGTGGAACTAGTGGTTTTTTCTTTCCATTTACTATTGATTGTCAAATTTCAAATCCATGTGCATTTATATATGTTTTCATCCTTCTACTCCAGAATGCATAATTATGTCCATCAAACTGTGGTATTTCATTTTTATACATGTTGTTTCTCTCCATGATCTACCTTCCAGTCATTAAACTGATTTCTAAAGGAACCTGCTCTCATACCAATTGTTGGATTACTGAGAGGGGGGGTGGGGGGGGGTGAATCTGTAATAGACCAATTTAATCCTTTTTAACGATAAAATGCAAGTGTTATATCAATGCAGTGTTATCATCCAATAGTTTCATAGTAAATAAACAATGAACAAATGAGCAATCATACACATACATAGTACACTAGTGTTTTTACATGGAAACCCAAAGAGGGAGAAAACCACATAATGCTTTGTCTTATATGTATTTAAGAATTACATTCATTGGAAGCACCAACTTCCTTTTTTTTTTCTAGTTGCAACTGGAAGGAGGCTCCAACCCCCTAGTTTCTAAGGCTACAGCTTGAGGGGAGATCCAACTCCCTAATTCTTTGGCTACAACCAGAAGGAGGCTACAACCCCCTATGTTCTCCGACTACAACCCGAACGTGGCTACAACCACATGTTCCTGCCCTGTCCAACTGCCCTAAAATATAAGTAGCATGATGGAACCATTGTCACACTATCACTATGAGATATACTGTTGTAAACATGTACCAATCAACCTGCACTAAACAATCTATACCAACCTGTACCAAACAACATGTAATCAACTTGTACCATAAAAACCTGCATCAACCATGCACCAACCTGTACCTCAACCTATACCATCAATGAGTGCAACAACCATGCACCAAATATGTACCAATAATGAATCAAATACACATAAGCTATGGCTCATCAAGATGTACCAACATCATAAAAAATATACCTCATGTATATGTCAACTCATCAACTACTTGTCTCAACTATGTACCCAACATGTACCTCAAC
This sequence comes from Picea engelmannii, assembly GCA_009831015.1. Lineage (NCBI taxonomy): Eukaryota > Viridiplantae > Streptophyta > Pinopsida > Pinales > Pinaceae > Picea > Picea engelmannii. Next base: position 774,690 of record ML779950.1, read on the forward strand.
CAAAATCCCTCATCCATTTCATCATCCAAATCTGATTTGTAACTCTGTAATAGACCTATTTTATATGATCACATACCTGCAAACCTTTCTTAACTTTAACAACAAGACACTAGCATTTTCATCAAAATCTACTTTAGTCTCACATGACTAATTTTTGATTAGTCAACAACCATAACTTGAAATAATCATAACTATGTACCTTTAATGAATAAAGATCTAAAAATAGTACACAATGTTCTTCAGTGTCTTTTATGCCATTCCTCCAAGTTTCACTACTTGGAACCTCTCATAAAAGGAATTATATCAAAAATGGCATACCTTGTTCAACTATGGCTTATTCTAGAGAGAGATATTGTAGAGCGTGCCCCACACAGAATATTTGTTGTATGGATCTGAAAATGATACAAAAAATACCAAAGACTGTACTCTAACCAATACATTTGTTTTTACTTAATTTGGATCTATTATGAAGAAGTTATGATGTTGTTATCAGAAACACCTGTTTTAGACTAGTTTCAGGACTAGCCACAAACCCTATTTTCCATAGATTGTAAATCCAAAAATACAATGACCCACATGATGAAATTTTTATCACAACTACTTGAATATGTTTCCTCAACGACCTCCATATTTCACGATCTGAAACATTCTAGAAAAAAAATTATTGTGAAAATGGTGAGATGACTTGTAAATAGCATACCTTAGAAAGCATCATCAAAAGAATTTATCCTCCCTTGAATTTCGGCCTTCTTTACTTCACCTTCCCTTTGAAATTTAATAGATATTTAATATGCTCAAGTGTAATTAAAATGAGAGACCCTTGCCTCTTATTTATAATTTTATGTAGCTTCCTGAAGGGGTTATCTTCTAACCATATTAAACCAATTTCCTTATTTTATGGCTAACCTACTTCTAACCACTTGTCCACTAAGTAATTTCTCCATTAAATTTATTATTTAAATAATTTATTTTGTATCCACTTTGACTTATAGTACACTCATCACTTCACTTTATTATTTACCTTATAATCATCTTAAACCACTTTCCTTAGTTTATGGCTAACCCACTTCTAACCACTTGTCCACTTAGTAATTTATCCATTAACTTTATTATTTAAATAATTTCTTTTGTATCCACTTTGACTTACTTTGACCTTTTGGGGCTTCTAGATGGGTCATGAGGGTTCTCCAACATCACATGGCCATAACTCTATAACCGTGAGGAGTTATGTGGCATTCCACATACCACTAGAAATGGCATGACATGTACTATCCATATATAATAGTCTTACATTAAAATATATTAAAACTAATACCATTATACATCAATCAAACATGGGTCCATTACCCCAAACCTTTGTGCTACCGGAATTCACTACCGTACTTTCTTCAAGGGTTGACATCAATGACAACCAACCCAAATAACAAACAAATGGTTCAATAATGAATGCACCACCTTATCCTTTTTATGAAATGTATAATGATACATGCATTATTGTACCAAAATATGATAGAGATTGGGAAGTTGACAACGAAGGGGATGAGAGCATATTAGAAAAATTGTATGCGGAAGATAGTTCGCATTACACATCATCATATAGTGAGTCAATTGAGCCCTTGTGTGACATCCCACACCATGCTGATGAAATAACATTGCTTGAAATAGACCAATTATTGGTCATAGAGAAGCAAGTTGTTCAGGTGTTAACAAGAACAAATGGTTCTCATAAATTCATTGAAGACCTTATGTGGAAAACCCATATGGAGGAGAGACAAAGGGGAATTGTAAATGTAGTCACTAGTACCCAATTGTGTATAATAAAAGAGTCACTAGAGAATATGAAATCATATTATTTTTAGTTTTTCATGGATAGGGATGTTTCTCTCAAGTTCATTCAGGACAAGGAAATGGAGATTGAGGAGATTTTCTACCAGGTTAGTTTGGCACACTCTTCATCTTTGAAAGAAAAAAATACTCCATCATACTTGGAATTTAAGAGTGACACATGAGGTTCAGAATGGCACTCATTATCTGAGGGAGGATCCTTTTATGAAGATTCCACACAAGGTGTTAAGAACCAAATATCAATATAGCATAGAAAAACCTCAGAATAAGTACTCAATACCTTGAAAAACAGAGAAATTTAGATAATAAGCCTCTTCGAGGGGGCAATCCCCTTATGCCAACATAAATGTACAATTCCAAGATGATTCCAAATGAAAATGTCTCCTTGGTATATATAGGAGACTAGGAGGTATAATTACAACTAATCAAATAAAGCCGACATAAATAAAATAACATTACCAATGTAATATGCCCCAATTAAGGGGTAATGAGCCACTATTTAGGGATTAACATTCCCCTCCCCTTGAGACAAGTGTTGTACACAACGCTTGAGTAACTCTGGATGCTTCTGTATAAAAGACTCATCTTCCCAAGTGGAATCTTTAGCAGGTAGTTTGCTCCATTTAATGAGATACTCTAAAATGGATCTATTCCTGAGCTGGCGAATTCGTGTGTCAGTGATGGCTTCCAGCTCCAATATGATTTTTCCTTTCTCATCAAGTTCTAGAAATATAGTTTGAACTAGGATATTGTCACCTATAACCTTATTTAAGCATGAAATAAGGAAAGTTGGGTGTACTTGTGAAGATGCAGGCAACTCCAATTTGTATGCCATAGTACCAATCTTTTGCAACACCTTATAAGGGCCATAGTACTCTGGTGATAATTTATTATCCTTCTTGGCTTGCTTGAGGGACATCTGTTTGTATGGTTATAGTCTTAAAA
>ML779950.1:777529-793815 GCA_009831015.1 Picea engelmannii
ACATCTGTTTGTATGGTTATAGTCTTAAAAACACCCAATCCCCTACTTCAAAACTTCTTTCACTACGATGTTGATCTGCTTGTTGTTTCATGCAATTGTGTGCCATAGTCAGGTTGTCCTTTAATATTTGGAGAACTTGTTGTTGATGCACTATTTGATCTTCCACTGCTTGAACCTTAGATTTTTATTTTAGAGAATAAGTGATGGAAGGAGGGTGGTATCCATAGAGTGCCATAAATGGTGTCATTTTTGTTGCAATATGAAAGGAAGTGTTATACCACCATTCTGCCAAGGGTAACCATTTGAACCATTGTGTTTGTTTATCAGAGACAAAGAAACAAAGGTAGCCTTCTAGACATTTGTTCACTATATCGGTTTGTCCATCAGATTGAGGATGATAGGATGAGCTATGAGCCAATTGAGTACCCAAAAAAGAAAATAATTATGTCCAAAAATGTCCAGTGAAGATGGGATCTCTATCACTTACAATAATCTTTGGGTTTCCATGTAGATTTTGAACTGTATCCATGAATGTGGTGGAAACTATACTGGATTTGAAGGGATGAGATAGTGCACAAAAGTGTGTTTACTTGGTCATTCTATCAACAATCACCATAATGACACTCTTTCCTTTAGACTTCGGTAACCCTGTGATGAAATCCATGGAAACCTCCTCCCAGCGTTGACTTGGAATGGATAATGGTTGTAAAAGACCTAGGGTCTTAATTGTTTCCACCTTATTTTGTTGGCAAACCAAACATTCTGCCACAAAACTTTGAACATCAGTTTTAAGGCCATCCCAAAAAAATTCCTTCTTGAACCTATGGTAGGTTTTCAAAAATCCTGAGTGCCCTCCAACTGGAGAGGTGTGCAATTCCAATAGTGCCTTTTGTTTGAGTTGGGAGTTATTACATAAATATAAGCGATCTTTGTACCATAGTGAATCATTTTTCCATGTAAATGTATCTGATGTACTGGAATCTTGCTCCAACCTTTGAATGAGAGTCCACACTTTTTCGTCATTCTTCCATCGATCCCTTTCTCTATTATCAAATCGGGTTGGATCATCGAGATAGTACAAATAAAGGCCTCAACATCTTCATCCTTTCTTGAGAGTGCATCTGCCACAACATTTTTCTTCCCTTTATTATAGACGATTTCAAAATCATAACCCAATATCTTGGTTACCCATTTTTGTTGCTCTTCTGAAGATAATATTTTTTCCAATAAGTATTTAAGACTATCATGATCTGTTTTGACCTTGAAGTGACTACCTATTAGGTAAGAACGCCATTTCTTCAATGCATGTAGTATCACCATCATTTCCTTCTCATAAATGGGTTTGTGTAAGTCCTTTCCCTTGATTGGCCGACTTTCAAAAGCTAGGGGCCTTCCTTCTTGCATTAGGACAACACCAATTCCATTTCCCAAGGCATCACATTCCACAATAAAGGTTTTTGTGAAGTCTGCAGTGGTCAATATAGGAGCTTTGCACATCACCTCTTTAATTTGTTCAAAAGATTTAGTTGCCTCTGGAGTCCATGAAAATGCATCCTTCTGAGATAGTGTCGTTAAAGGTGCTGCTATTCTTCCATAGTGCCGAACAAACTTGCGGTAGTAACCTGTCAAACCCAAAAATCCTCTAATATTCTTCAATGTTTTGGGAATCGGCCAGTCCATCATCGCCTTAATCTTGTTCGGGTGTACCTTGACACCTTCATGAGATACAATATGAACCAAATACTCTACCTCCTTCACTCCAAACAATCATTTGGATGGTTTGACATATAGATGTTGCTTCTTTAGTAGTTGTAGCACCTTGTCAACATGTCTCACATGATCCTCCCAATACTTGTTATAGATTAGTATATCATCAAAAAATACTAACACAAATTTTTGAAGGAAGGGCTTGAAAATGGAATTCATCATCAACCCTTGGAATGTGGAAGGTGCATTTGTAAGGCCAAAAGGCATGACCAAAAATTCATAATGGCCTTCATGAGTTTGGAATGTTGTTTTTGGGATATCTTATTCCTTCATTCTAATCTGATGATACCTCGAAGGAAGATCCAACTTTGTGAAATAGATTGCTCCATATAGTTCATCTAACAATTCATCAATGATAGGAATGGGAAACTTATCTTTAATAATGATCTTGTTCAACTGTCTATAATCTGGACACATACGTCATGAACCATATTTCTTGAATACCATTAACAAAGGTCCAGAGTAAGAACTTTGGCTAGGTCTAATAATGCCAACGTCTAACATTTCTTCAACCATGTGCTCAATTTCACTCTTCTGGGCATAAGGGTATCTGTATGGCCTGATGTTAGGAGGAACACTCCCAGGAATTAGGTGAATATCATGATCATGATTTCGAGTGGGTAGAAGACCTTTGGGAATATCTTCAAATACTTTGGAATGCTTATCAATGATCCCATGGAGATCTTGAGGAATAGATGGCTTAGATGTTTGAACATATAGTGAGTATAGTTGTACAATAACACCTTGATGACCCTTTTTCAAAAACAATTTCATGCCATTAGAGTTTATCACCTTACCGGGTTTCCCTGTGATACCTCTTAACTCAATTTTTTTTCCTTCCAATGAAAATTTCATGAAAAGTTCTTGAAAATTAAAAGCCATTGTTCCTAATGATTGTGACCATTGGATTCCTAGTACAACATCAACACCACCCATGGGTATAGAAATCATTGGAATATTCATTACATATTCCCCCATAGTAAGATTGATCTTGTTGCATTTTCCTGAGCAATTGATAGTTCCTCCATCTGCAATCATTACTTGAAACTCTGGTGCTGGATATACAAAGCAATTAAGATCTTTGGCTAATTTATAGTGAATGAAATTATGAGTACTTCCAGAATCAATTAGGACTATTACCTTTTTCTTTTTGATATATCCTTCGATCTTGAGGCTTTGAGGAGTGCTAATTCTAGCCAATGCATTACATGATATCATGGGAGTCAACTCTTGAGACAAAATTGCTTCTACATTTTCATCTTGAGATGGTTCGTGTTCTTTTTCTTCTTATTCTTCCTCTTCACAATCTATGTAGAATAATTTATTCTCACCACACTTATGTCCCTTACTGCACTTGTTGTCACAATTAAAGAATAAACCTTTTTCTTTTCTTTCCTCTAATTGTTGAGGTGTCAACCTTGTAGGTTGAGGTGTTTTAGAAGAAGGAGCATTATTCTCTCTATAGATGTTAGGATTGGTCCTTCTAGTAGCGATAGCCATATTTTTACTTTCAACATTTCTTGCCACCCTAAATGCATTCTCCAATGATTTGGGTTCCCAAAGGAGAACCTCATGTTGAACGTTATCCTTTAAAGTTCCTATGAATACATCAATAAAGTGCTTATCTGGAATATATGTTACCTTTATATTCAATCTTTGGAAGTTCTCAATGTGCTATGTAACTGAACCCTTTTGCTTGATATTTATCAATTAGCTAAAGAAGGTATTGCTCCTTGTATCCTCATAGTGTGCTATCATTTCTTCTGTGAAAATTTTCCAAGTGACGATTGATTTGCGAGAACAAATCCATCGATACCATACAAATTGATTGGGTTCTAAATATAAAGAAGCAATTCGTACCTTTTGCGTATGTGACCCATTATGTATATCAAATAATTGTTCCATCTTAAGTATTCATGTGATTGGGTCCTTGACATCAAACTTACTCATATCGATCTTAGGAACGTGGTTGGTTTTCAACCCAAAGTTGGAGTTTCTCCATTCTGGTTTTACCTTCCTTGTGTCCTCATCATGAATTTCATGGGATACATTTTGACTTTCAAGTGTCCTCTCTATTAGGAAATTTTTCAATCCTTCCATGATCTCCCCTTTTAAACCATCCATCTTTGTATTTATTGCCTCAAACTTAGCCTCCATTGAATCCATCATCTCTTGTAGTTCATCTTTTGTTACTATCTTCTTTTATAAATCATTTATCTCCCTACGCATTTCTTCACCTTCATCAAGAGTCCATGTAGGATTTTCTAGAGGCTTATTTGGTGTAGAAATTCCCTTTTTGGGTGGCATGTTGGTCAGGTATCACTTTTGAGCCTTGATTTTGAGGTGATTCTGGTAGACAATATTTCTTCTACTGTATCTCCAAAGTTTCGGCCCTTTTGGGAATGAAACTTTATTTTTTATAGTTCTCTAATATTTCTTCTCTGCAATGCCACACAAAATTGGATGTGCCAAATGAAATTTACAGTAACTTCCCCACAATTTGCTGATTTTTGGCCTTTCTAGGAGATCTAACTTGTATAGCGTGCCCCGCACAAAATAATTGATATAAAATTTTGAAAATCATACCAGAAATACTATAGACTGTCAACTATCCAATGAAACTAGTCTTACTCAATTTGTATACTCTAGGAAGATGTTATGATTATTTTACTTGGAACACCTTCTTGATATTAGTCAATAGGACTAGTCAGATACCCTATCTTCCATAGGGTGTATCTACAAATGTAAGATGACACATAAGCGAAAAGTTTTACCACAGATACCTTACTAATTTCTGTAAATATCCTCTAGAGTTCAGGGTCTGAAACATTACATAAAAAATGTTATTGTGAACATTCCGCAATGACTCAGTTCAGGATGATTCCAAAACCCTCTCTTGCACAGGCTGTATATCCGAAAGTGTAAGGCCTCATGAGATGAAATTTTAACCCAACGTACCTTGATCTGTATACTAAATATCCTCCAAGCTGTTCCTTCTGAAACATTGTAGAAAAAACGTTATAGCAAAAATTCCAAGGTGTCTCAGATGTAGTAGCGAAACCCCAAGAGCTTGAGCTCTGATACCATATGTTAAGAACCAGATATCAATATAGCATAGAAAAACTTCATACTAAGTACTCAACTCCTTGAAAATGAGATAAATTCAAACAATAATCCTCTTCGAGGGGGAAACCTCATTATGCCCACATAAATGTACAATTCCAAGATGATTCCAAATGAAAATGTCTCCTTGGTATATATAGGAGACTAGGAGGTATAATTACAACTAATGAAATAACGCCGACATAAATAACATTACTAATGTAATATGCCCCAATTAAAGGGTAATGAGCCACTATTTAGGGATTAACACAAGGATCATTCAGAATTGCAGTTGTATGAGGATAGTTTTGACACAGAAGGTTTTGACAGTGCACCTATTTTGTATTTCATGGATCATTATCCATTTTTTTTGGCTCAAGGCTTAACTACATATGAGGTAGTTGAGGATACTCCTTCTGGACCAGCTAGCAACGAAGTATACGCATCGATTGATTGGGGGGCTGAGTGTAGGACATATGTGGATACATCACTATGGGATACTCCATAGATTACTTTGGTACATTGATGGTGATTGAGATAGTATATTTCCCGATGCATTTTGGCAGGAGCCGAACAAATCAACAAACATAGAGTTGATTCCTAGGTTTCCACCAAATGATGGCATACCAAGAAATTGGTTGATTTTTACTCTGATGGTTACCAATATGGTACAACAACAACTAGAAGGTATTAGGAGTGGTGGAATTCCTATTTGGTGGTGGGATCATGTACTTCATATGAGAGATAGATTGATTTAGATGATGGTCGAAAGAGCCCTAACAGTAATTCGTCCACTTTATTTTTGGGATGTCAGTAGATGGGAGGTTGAAAATTGCTATATATGGTAGGATATAATTGAGGTTGGCCATGGATTTGTAGGTTTATATCTCACTGGGACACCTTCATAGGGGAGGATCTAGGATAGTGGTTTCAGTCCCTTTCGAAAGTTCAACTTGGGGTTCCAGGATAGGAGGATGCATATTGGGTGTGTTGTTCCGACGATGATGATAAGAGTGTTGCAGTGTCAACATGGTGGTACCTTTCCAGGATTATTTTGGGACCGTGGGATTACATTTCTTGGCATTTCAACTACTATTAGAGATGAGAGCACTGAATTTGACTTTCTGGAGTTTACTTTTGGCAGGATTAGGAGTGGTTTCTTGGAGGAGTGGTATTATGAGGAGTTGAACAAGTTTATGCATATTATGATTTTCTATCTTATTAGGGGAAGTCATGTGGATTCTTTTATTGGCTCCTGACAGACTATTTATATGAGTAGAGGGTGTTTATCAACATATAGGCTAGTTTGGGATCCTGGAAATTTTACAATCGATTGGGTTCTTGTGTTCTCATGGAGGGACTTCACAGCCAACATGTTGTGAGATTATCTAGAAGATGCTTGGACGATTGCAATAGACTGGGGGTTTTTGGAGTAGTTAGGATTTTCCCTTTTACTTCGATACTAGGTGTAGTGGATGCTCGATCAGTTGGTGACCACATAGACTTCTCTATGATATCTAATCATAGAGTGGGGATACATTGGATAGGAATGATCCTCGATATTGGATGTGATACTTTGAGGAATTATATCTTTTGGAACTCGAGTGAGCATGATGGTCGGATGAGCATGATCAGAGTATCTCAACATCAACATAGTGGTTCCTTTCTAAGGATAGATTGTGACCTTGGGATTTCAGTAGGAGAAAGTTCAATATTTGACATGGAGGCAAGATATAGTTTTTTCTCGCATGAGATTGGTTCCCTAGAAGAGAATTACATTGATGAGTTGATAAAGTTGTTGCAACATCAAGTGGTCTTGTTTTCTATTAGTTTTCAGTGTTATAATACTAAGAGTGGGGGGGTGAATCAGTATGAGCATTGTATTATCCCTTTTAACCACAATATGTAATCATTAACATAAAAAACAATATATCATCAATATATCATGAGAAGTATAAATTAAAAAAGTAATATACATCCACAGACACATAGTACACTAGTACTTATGTGGAAACCCAAATGGGATAAATAAATAGAATGCTTTTCCTATATATTAAAATAATACATTCATTGGAAGCACCAACTTCCCAATTCTCCAGTTATAACTGGAAGGAGGATACGACCCCCTATTTATAGGATCCAACCTAAAGGAAGCCACAACTCCCTAAATTATCTGGCTCCAAATAGAAGAAGGCTACAACCCCATCATTCTCAAGCTCCAACCTGAAGGAAGATCCAACTCCCTATGTTATCCAACACCAACAGGAAGGAGGCTACAACCCCGTTTACTTTCCCCTTCCTTTCGCCCTAAAATATAAGTGTAGACCAAACTATCACTACCACAATCATTTCCACTAACTCTGTCACTGTCACATTAACCTATAAACTCTCATTGTATCCAACCTGTCACTATCACTATACCATCAACCTGAAACTGATCATCAACATGAGCTATACCAAAACCTCTATGATATCATCCATCAACTATGTACCAACATATGTAGTATAACAAGCATCAATAATGTACCATAAGATATGCCAAATGTAGATACCATAACATCAATGATGAGTAGATAATCATGTATCAAACCATGTAGTAGAGTATCAACCATGTATAGAACCTGTACCATATACCATAGCATAGATCAAAACCATATCATCATTGAAGTGCCTCAAATAACAAAAGCATGTGCCTCATGCATCAAATGTATACCTCAACAATACATCCACATCTCTAAGCCATGTCTCTATTGATGAAACATAAAAGTCATGTCATAATAAGATAGGAGAGTATACCTCAATCACAATGTAGCCAAGATGTACCTCAATCATGTGCCAAGCGAAACATACCTCAATGATGTACCATACCAAAACCAAGTATAATCATCACAACAAGAACATAAGCATACATATACCTATGTAGCTAACCTGATACATAGTATTACTGACTTGTAGCTTTCCTTTGACCTCAAGGACCTGTTACAAGAATTTCCCCCAAATTTGTCTTGTCCTCATGGGACTAAGATTACATGTCACATGGGGCCTCACGTGACGAGCACTATGAAACCCTCGAGGGAGCCTTGTGGGACACTAGTGGTCTAATATGCGGAGATCAACCAAACTAGGGTTTCCTAAGACAATTTTTCTCTCCTCTTCAACCCTAAAACTCTTGCACTTCCTACTTGTCACTACCTCATATTTCACTGTCACAAAATTTCCAAATAGATCACTAGTTCACTAGAATATATTCAATATAATAAGTGGGTGCATGTTCTTGTGAATGACTTCTTGAGGTATTTTTATACTTTTTTTGGGTAACCTCTTCCCTTGATCTTAGGGTCTTTTTACCTTTATTGTTGCAACCACTTTACCCTTTCATTAATGACTTGTAACCAACTAGGGGCTTCTTGACCATTCTTTGGGGATTCTAACTTCCCAAAGCCATAAATCCTCTACCATGAGGGACCATGTGGAATACCACCTATCACCAAAAATGAAATAAAAAGGGCTATCCATCCATGAATGCTTTAGCATCATTCACATCGTCCTTAGTGACCTTTCTCTATGATCAAATTTAGGTTCCATAACAACACCTTTGGGGATTCTTGTAGACTTCTTGGAAGCGTCCTCCCGTGAGGGACATTCTTATAGATATTCCATAAGGGGATCACTTTGGATATTTATCAAGATACACCCATTGCATTCGTTGAAATCAATGACAACCACTTCTTGTTGACATCAATGACAACCAATTGTCCAACAATCTCCCCCTTTGGCATTAATGGAAACACCAATGACATGGGAACACTCATGCTCCCCTTATGATCATATCTCCGCCTATGACCATTTCTCCCCCTATATCCATCCATCTATTATTTCTCTTCATTTCCATCCATCCGTTCTTTCTCTCCCCATTTGAAATCAATGGCAAAGGGTAATTCTCTTTGGGGATTCTCCCCCTTTATACAAGCCTCTCATTTCTAGTCATTGTCCTTCCTTGTATAAATCTATGATGTATATGAAAATCATTCAAAAAATTTCTTTACTTGGATTCTTTAAGTATTCTACTTCTCTGCCCCTATCGTACTATTCCTGATGTTGTGTGGATCACTGTGGCATAGAAACTAATCCAAGTTTTTTTCAAAGATACTCAAAACTCTCCCTCGAAAGAGGTTTTGTGAAGATATCTACAATTTGATCTTTTTCCCCAATCTACTGTAGATTGATGTTATTCTCTATAACCTATTCCAGTAGAAAGTGAAACTTGATAGGAATGTGCTTCATCTTGGAGTGAATTATTGGATTCTTAGAGATATTGATATCACTAGTGTTATCACAAAGTATCTGAATAGGTTCGTTATATTCCACCTATCCTGCAATATTTTCTTCATCCAAAGAACTTGAGTGCAGCATGATGTTGCTGCAATATATTCTTCTTCTATTATGGACAAAGATATTGATGATTTTTTCTTACTCAACCATGATACTATACACTCACCCAAGTAGAAAGTTTCTCTACTTGTACTTCTTCTATCATCAATGCTACCTTCCCAATCTGCATCTGTGTGGGATACCAAATATAGATCATTCTCTTTTGGATACCATAATCCAAAGTCTTTTGTTTCTTTGATATATCTAAATATTCTTTTTACTCCAATAACATGTGTTTCTTTTGGTGCTTCTTGAAATATTGCAACATGTCCAACTGCTTGCATCACATATGGTCTTGATGATGTCACATAGAGTAAGATATGAATCATTGATCTGTATATTCTATGATCTTCATCCTTATATTCATGTTCATTTCTCAACTTGCAACTGGTATTCATAGGAGTACTCATTGGTTTGCAATGTTCCGTTCCAAATTTCTTTAGAATTTCTCTGATATACTTGGTATGAGAGATGGAAATACCTTTATAACGATGACATATCTGTAATCCCAAAACGAAATTCAAATCACCAAGAAAAGACATTTCAAACTCAATTTGCATATCTCTGGAAAAAATTTTACTCATCCTGTCATCATCACTTCTGAATATGATGTCATCTACATAAACTTCAATTATCAATATACTATCTTGATCCACTTTTATGTAGAGATTGATGTCATCATTTTTCTTCTTGAATCCTCGTTGTTATAGATACTTTTCCAATCTTGAATACCATGCTCTGGGAGATTGCTTGAGTCCATACAACTCTTTCTTCAGTCTGCAAGCATAATATTCCTTTTATGACAACATAAATCCTTTTCATTGTTTGATGTAGACTTATTATTCTAATTCTCCATTAAGAAAGGAAGATTTAACATCCATTTGATATACCATGATTCTTTTAGAACATGTATAGGCTAAGATCAATCTAATTTCTTCCATCCTAGCAATTTGGGAAAAAGGTCTTTTCAAAATCTATACCTTCAATTTCAGAATATACTTTGCATACTAACCTTTGTTTGTTTCTAGTTACCTATCCACCCTCATTTAGTTTGTTTTGGAAAAGCCACTTAGTACTAGTCGCTTTCTTGTTCTTCAGTCTTGGAACCAGTTCCCATGTGTCATTCCTCTCTATCAAATCCAATTCTTCATCCATAGCCTTGATCCAGTGTTCATCATTGCTGTCCTCTTCAAAATTGTTGGGTTCAACTGTAGATAACAATGTTAGGTGTTGTTGTTCAAGTGAAAGTATTATTCTTCAGGTTTCAACTCTTGCATCTTTATTCCCAATAATATGTTCAGCTAGATGGTTTTTCTGTACTCATTGGCTTACTGTCTTAGGAGGTATTTGTTTCTCATCTTCCTCTTGTTCTACTTTTGTATGTTCTTCTTCTTCTACTTCTTATTATTTTATGTATTCCTCGTCATCCTACTCTTCTGATTCTTTGCTTGCTTCTTTGTCCTTCCATACACTTGTCTCATCAATCATTACATTAATACTTTCCACGATTTTGTTGAGTCTTGGAATGAATCATTTATATGCTTTTCTTTTTCTTAAATACCCAACTAGTATTCCCTTATCAAATTGGGAGTAAAAATTTTCAAGCCTGACATCTTCTCTTTTGATATATAATTTGCTTCCAAATAATATGAAATGCTTCACATTTTCTGTTCTTCCATTCCATAACTCATAGGGAGTCTTATCACTGTTACTTCTTAGAATTCCTCTATTCAATATGTGAAATGTTGTATGTACTACTTGTGCCCAAAATATATCACTCAACTTGGAATCTTTCAACATGGTTTTGGACATTTCTTGTACTTCTCTATTCTTCCTTTCGACAACTCTATTTTATTGAGTTGTCCCGGCTACTGAGAACTGTCTCTTTATTCCATGTTCACCATAGAAATCCATGAAATCCTTTGATGTAAACTCTCTTCCATTGTATGATCTTAAGCACTTGATTTTCAAATACATCTCGGTTTCAACCATCTATTTGTATATATTGAAGTGTTTGAATGCCTCTGACTTCTTCCTGAGTAAGCAAACTACAATCATTGTCGTGTGATCATCAACTAGTTTCATAAGGTATTGTTGATCATTTAATACCCTCATTATTTTATGTCTACATAGATAAGTGTGTACAATATCCAATGGTTTTGTCATGGAGTACTCTTTTGATTTGAACTTCATCCTAGTTTGTTTTCCTTGTAGACAATTCTCACATAGAGTATTGGTTGGCTTAGAGATCTCACAAATTTCTTTCACTACTTCCTTTCTGTTGATTTTGACAAGGTTATCAAATTTTTTTGTGACCCATCCTTCTGTGCAAGAGTCAACTTTCATTTTCATTTCCTAAACAATATTTTTCCTTTCTAATCACATTTATTACATATATATTGTTTGGGTTTCTTCTAGTCGTATCCACCAATTTGCCTGATCCTTCTTTTCTTGTTTCACATTTTTTTGTGTCAAACAAAAATTTTTGTCCTTGTTCACATATTTTAATGACAGTTAGAAGATTGTGCTTCATATCTTCAAGCAATATAACATTTTTTCCTTGGCATATTTGCTTCCAAGATTGATTGTGTCTCTACCTATTATTCTAGATGAGTTATCATTTCCAAATGAAAATGATCCATCTCGTACCTTCTTCAGGGTCAAGAACATGTTCTTATCACCTATCATATGCTTCGAACAACCATTGTCAACATACCAACCACTTTTATTGTGTTGCACTTGTAGAGAAAACAAGTATTCTTCAGTGTTGAATTGATCCTTCTTTCTTCTCCATATACTTTGTGGTTCTTGTTTATTATTGTTGATATTCTACTTTGTTTCCTTTGGAGGAATATTCAGTCTACAATATTTGTTCATGTGTCCAAAATTGTTGCACTTGTAGCACTCTATTTCATTCCTTAGTGAACCAAAACCGTTATGATTTATGTTATATGCTTCATGTGACTTTCTAAGATAATTGTTGTTTGAATAGCCTTCATAGTTGCTTATGTTCTTGGCATAGGCTCTATAGTTTGAATATTTGTGACCAAAATTGTTACAAGAATAGCATAAACCAAGAAAAATAGTTTTATACCTTGATGTAGGGGATATTTTGAATGTATTTTCTCTTATGAAGACTTCTTCTTCTTAAGATGTCGTTCATTGTTGGTTCAATGTTATGAATCTTCTAAGTGATCTAGTTCCTCTATGGTTTTCTTCTTGAGTACCTCTAGCTATTTCTACATAGGTTCTTTGTTCAGGTTCTTGTTATGTCTTCTTGGAGCTCCAACCTTTTTATGTCTTCATTTGGTTGTATTCTATCCAGGACCTGTCATAATGTGGGATTTTACTGCTGATGACCTCATCCAATATTTTGGTGCTATTCTACTACATATATTTCTTCTGAAGATCTTTTATTAAGGTGACTATTTATGCTTCCAGGCTTTCAATCATCTTTTCCTTATCTTCTAACTGATTTATGAATGTTTCTTCAATACTTATGTCTTCTTCTACCTGGATTTTTAACTTCGTGATTATTTGCTCGATTTCTCCTGAGTTGGAATTTTGAGGTTCTTATTTATTCTTTAACACTGCCTTGAGTGACTTGATTTTCCTTCTTTCTTTCTTGAGTTCTTCCAAAGCACTAATTAATTATGTTTTGATATCGAATTCACCTTCTTCTTCAGAATATTTGGAATATTCTTCATCATCTTCTACTTCGATGAAGAGTACTCTTTCTGAATCATTGTCACTATCATCATCCTCGTTTGATGAATAATTATCTTCCTTTGGATAGAAACTTTTCTTGAAGAATTTATTTTTGTTATTTCTCTTGTCTCCCTTCTTAATTTTATTTTTCTTCTTAGGATCTTCTTCTTCATTGCTACCTTTGTTATTATCATAAGGAAATTTAGAATAAAAATGACCAATACCATCAAAACTTAAAACATTTCAATGGAAGAATATTTGTGTACTTGTCGATTCCTCTTTTTAACTTCCTTATGAAGTTTACCACTACTTCATCTTCTTCTGAATCATTGCTTCATTTGTAATCTGTTTTCAAATTTTGCTTGTTTTTCTTCATGTAGTCTTCGATACTTTGAATGTTTCTTCCTTCGTGACTGGATTCTCTTGTTCTATTCTCATTTCATAAGATGTGAATATTCCATGTAGCTCGTCCATGCTCAAACTATCCAGATATGTTCTTTCTTCCACAGTCGATATCTTAGGATCAAATCTCATAGGTACAGATCTTAGAACCTTTTTAATGACCATTGATTTATCAACTTCTTCTCCCAGTCCTATAATAGTGTTCATTGTTTCATCAAATCGTAGAAAGCAGGCTCCAATGTCTTCATATTCCTTCATCTTCAGTTGCTCAAACTTATCTCTGAGTGTTTGAATCTTAGCTCCTTTGAATTTGGTATCTCCTTTGTAAATTGTTTGAAGTTTATTCCAAATATCCTTTGCATTCTTGCAATTCATAACTTTGACAAATATAGAATCATCCAGATTTCTCAAATGGTTCCTTTATCCTTTGAAATATTTTTGTTGGGTTTTTTTCCATATTTGTTAGATGGGGGACTAAATGGTGCTATATATCCATCTACTATATACTACTAAACATCAAATCATTGTTCCTATAAAAAGGTTTACATCCTTTTATTCCAAAAGGAATAGTTTTGTCCATCAAACCTTGGTGCTCCAATTTTAGTGTATCCCATGATCTCCTTCAAGTGGTTAAACTATTTCTTGAAAGACCTACTTTGATACCAATTTTTAGAATACTAAGAGNGGGGTGAATCAGTATGCACACTTTATTATCACTTTTAACCAAAATATGTAATCATTAACATCAACAACAATATATCATGAATAGTATAAATCAATAGAGCATAATAAATATCCATAGAAAATAGCACACCAGTATTTATGTGGAAACTGAAATGGGAGACAACCATGGAATGATTTTATTTATATGAAAGGAATACATTCATTGGAATAACCAACTACCCAATTCTACAGCTGCAACTAGAAGGAGGCTATGACCCTCTATTTAAAATATCCAACCTAAAGGAAGCTACAACTCCTTGAATTCTCTGGATCCAACTAGAAGGAGGATACAACCCCCTGATTGTTAGGCTCCAACTTGAAGGAAGAGCCAACTCCCTATGTTCTCCGGCACCAAAGGGAAGGAGGCTACAACCCCCTTTCCTTGCCCCATCCTTCCTCCCTGAAATATAAGTGTATACCAAACTATCACTACCATAATCACTGCCATTGTCTCTGTCACTTTCACTGTTACTCTCACATCAACATGTAACCTATCACATCAACTTGTCATTGTACCATCAACCTGAAACTGATCATCAACATGACCGATACCAAGACATGTACCATATCAACCATCAATTATGTACCAACATATGTAGTATAACATGCATCAATCATGTACCATAAGATATTCCAAATGTATATACCATAAAATCAATGATGAGTAGATAATCATGTATCAAACCATGTAGTAGAGTATCAACCATGTATAGAACATGTACCATATGCCATATCATAGATCTGAACCATATCATCAATGAAGTGCCTAGAAGAACCAAATCATGTGCCTCATGCATATGACACCATGCATCAAATGGATTTCTCAACCATACATTCACATCTCAACGTTATGTCTCTAATTATGAACCATGATAGTCATGTCATAACCAGATAGGATATTATGCCTCAATCAACAATGTAACCAAGATGTACCTCAATCATGTTCCAAGCCAAACATACCTCAATCGTGTACCATACCACAACCAAGTATAATCATCACAACAAAAACATAAGCATACCCATACCTCTATAGCTGACATGATACATAGTAATGTTGACATGTAGCTTTCCTCTGACCTTAGGGATCTAGTACAAGAATTTCCCCAAATCTATCTTGTCCTCGTGGGACTAAGACTACCTGTCACATGGGGCCTTGTGTGACAAGAACTATGCCACCCATAGGGATTCCTTGTAGTAAACTAGTGGTCTGACCTATGGGGGTCAACCAAACTAGGTTTTTCTCAGATAATTTTTTTCTCCTCCGCAAACCCAAAACTCTCGCACTTCCTACTTATCTCTACCTCATATTTCACCATCGCAAACTTTCCAAATAGATCACTAGTTCAGTATAATATATTCAATAGAATAAGTGAGTGAATGTTATTGTGAATTAATCCTTGAGGTGTATTTATACTTTTGTCGGGTAACCTATTTCCTTAATCTCAAGGGATTCTCAACTTTCTTGTTACATCCACTTTACCCTTTCATTAATGACTTGTAACCAACTAGGGGATTCTTGACCATTCTTCAGGGCTTATAACTTCCCAAGGCCATAACTCCTAAACCATGATGAATGACGTGGCGTACCACTTATCAATGGAAATGGAATGATGAAGACTATTCATACATGAGTGATTTAGCTGCATTCACACTATCCTTCACGACCTTTTTCTGCAATCAACTTCGGATTCCATATCCACACCTTTGGGGCTTCTTGTAGAATTCTTGGAATCGTCTTCCCATGAAAGCCATTCTTAGAGATACATCATAAAGGGACCATTTTGGAAACTTCTCCAAATACACCCGTCACATATGTTGGCTTAAACGACTACCATTTCTTATTGACATCAATGATCCGTCAGGATTTTTCGAAATGACTATGGTTGAGTTTATTTAGCATGCATTAAATAACCATTGGGAAACTTTAATGAAAGAGCGAGGAAAGAGAATTAATTATACAGCCATAGACATATAAGCAAATCTGAAATGCAATAAAGAACAGCAAACCATAATGCTCAGAGGTTGATAACGGAGTTCGGCAACTGTGCCTACGTCTCCGGGCCTTTTCTCTGCGAGGGAGGCTTCTTGATTTCTTTTAGAAAGTTTATTAGTACATCTTTACAATTGCCGATTGGCTCCTAGACTGATCTGGT
>ML779950.1:810756-826833 GCA_009831015.1 Picea engelmannii
ATGAATGGTACATAGACAATGGATGTTCTTCACACATGACCGGGGATCAAGACAAATTCATCAGCTTGAAGAGAAAGGGTGGCAATGTTGCATTTGGAGATGACTCATATGCCAAAATACTTGGAGAAGGTGTAGTAGAGCTTAGAAGAAAAAATGTAAAAGAAAATAACGTTCTATTGGTTGAATACTTGAATCATAATCTACTCAGTGTTAGTAAAAGGTGTGATCAAGGATACACTCTTATGTTTGACTCCCAAAAATGTAAAATCAGAGAAAATAACTCAGGAAGATTGGTTGCAATTGCAAAAAGAAGACCGAACAACATATACATCCTAGACATGAAGAAGAGAGAAGGTAGAAGCCACACAAAAGGATTATAAGGAAGAAAAAGTATCAAAGACCAAAAATAAGGATGAAGTATTATTGAGTACCACATGTTCAGGGGGAGCAACCCCAAAGAAGAGAGTTACATTTTTCCATTAAACTCAAGGGGAGCAACCCTAAAATTTTCCATTGATGTCAAAGGGGAAGAGAAATTGGGATCATGATGATAGGGGGACCATGAGTGTTTCCATGAATGACAAAGGGGGAGATTTTTGGAAGATTGGTTGTTTTCATTGATGTCAACCCTAGTCATGGGTTTTGGACCACAAGATTGATAAAGGTATTTGGACATGAAGGGCAATGCACATGCATATACAACACCCATGGATGGATAGTATACATCATGTTGTTTCTAGTTGTATGTGTCACATCACTTGGATCCTCATGGTTGAGGAGAAATGAATTTTTGAAGATGACAAAGTGAATTGAAGAAGGAAGTACATGTAGGCCCTGAAGATAAATAAAGAAAAGAATTACAAAATAAGAAATTGTCAGGTCGGCCCTAATGTTAAAAGGAAGTGACATAAATGGTATAAATAAATATCATTATACATTCATTTGATACACAAGTCAAATTTCAGAAGAAAATAAGAAGTAAAGAAAGCCAGATTTCAAGGGAGGATGAAATGTTTTGGTGATGTGTTCTAAGGTATGTTATTTTCATGTCATCTTACCATTTTTTCTATAACTTTTTTTTTAGAATGATTCATATGCTGAAATATCTATGGTATTGAGAATCCATATCAAGGTACCTCTGGTAAAAATTTCATCTCTTTATTCGCTATAATTATGGAGATACACTCTGTGGAAGATAGGGTTTGTGACCAGTCCTAAAGCTAGACAATAAACAGGTGTTCTGGGTAAAACATTCATAACTTATTCATCAAGAATCCAAATGATGTGGGACAAATTTCATTGGAAAGAGTACAGACTTTGGTTTATTGTGTACAAGTTTCAGAAACATATGTTAAATATTGAGCGCGGGGCATTACGTACAATTTCAGTCTCCTGAATAAACCATAATTGAACAAGGTCTACCATTCTCTCTATAACTTCTTTTTGGGGAGGATTCAAGGAGTGAAACTTGGAGAAGTTTCAGAGAATAAATTCAGTAATATTATCTACAAGATCAGAGTATTCCAATAATTGAATAATTGTGGAAATTGAAGAAGTCTCAGGCAGCATTATCAGGTTATATGTGATGGTTGGTTGATGGTGATGATTTAATGTGAAGTTTTATTATCTCTCATATATTCTTGAGTGGAAGGAAGGGGAAAGGATGGAGAGTTCAAATCTCTCTTGATATTGGAGGATTATATCTTCCTCTTGGAGGTTTATCCCTCCCTTTACATTTGGAAGTTGTAGCTACCTTTGGAAGTCATTACTTCCCTTGAACAATAACTATTGATTATTTCTCATATAGTGTGCATGGTGTATTGTGGTGTATTGGTGTAACTCTTATACTATTGTTCATTTCTCATTGTATATAATTGAATGGTTTAATTATAAGTTGAAAAAGGTTTTAAATTGTACTTGATACTGATTCACCCCCCTCTCAGTATCAACAGATATCAACATATTGTGTGTTGACTAGATCCTTTCATGATCTCTAAAACACCCATGTTTTTAGGTATTCACATGGAAGAAATCATTATTCATGAAGTTGGCTCTGACCACTAGCCTATTTGTCTCAACATAGATGTTCAGTATGTTCCCCTCAAAAGACCATTCAGATTTGAAAATTTTTGGCTCTCTCATCCTGACTTTTGTAGTAATATTCATAAATGGTTGGATGAATCCAATATTGCAAATGGATACCTCATGTACTATTTCCAACAACTTCTTAAAAATATCAAGTAGTAGCTAAAACTATGGAAAAAATTAGTCTTTGGAAACATTTTCCAAGCCCAATGATAGTTGGAATCCAAAATGGGCAATCTTTAGTAGCAGATCATTCTTAATGGCAGATTGAAGGAAATTTCTCAATGTTGATCCACTTTTGTTGATCAACGTTATTATATATTGGTACATGCGTATCCATTCTCCTTGCTCCTTGTATATGCTATACTTACACTAGTAAATTTGGGTCATATTCCAAAAACCCTTTCAATGTAATTCCGACGTAATGTTGTCACGATCACAACAAACATTGGCCCCTCCAAATGTCGTTTCTAGTACCATCTCAATTTCGAATAATTTTCTTTTGTCTCACTTCTGATGTATATTTACATTTCATCTTATCTCTAATGAAAAAATATGGTTTACATTTTGTCTCTACTATGGTATAAAATTCCATTGCAATAGAGACGACCATACTTTGTTTAGACCTTAAGCGACGATGGAAGACATTGTCATAATTCTGATACCAGAACCTATGCATCAATGAATTTTCCATATCTACGATGTTTTTACCATTGGAAAAGCATCGAAAGTCATATGAATTGGATGTTGAAATATCGAAGCACTATAAGTGTATATATATATATATATATATATATATATATATATATATATATATATATATATATATATATATATATATATATATATATATATAAGCACTAATGGGTAATCGACAGTTACAATGTGTAGAAGGGGAGTGAACAAAAGCTAATGGGTCAACAATACTTTTCAATTATACTAATGCTACCAAAGTAAGGAAGAAAACAATACCCTGGTTACATGTGATGTTGCTAATATGATTCTAGTCAACCCCATTATCAAGATAAAGGTGCCAACAAACTAGGATTCAGTGAGTTGGAGATTCAAAAACAACAAAAAAGTAATGTCTATATGCAACTATGGTTTGTGTTAGCACAGAAATTTGCAATAGTAGTTTTGGTCATTTTGCAGTGCCAATGAATTAGTAGTTTTCGTAGCGCACCTTTGTCCTATGCTCCTTTACCATAATTTGTCATAATCATTTGATTGCATATCTCCCATTGTTTTCAGCGCCCTTTTTTTTTCAAAGGAATATGGAGATTTGGTCATTTATGAGATTGCTAACCGTTTGTCAATTTGAATTTTTCTCCCAAGATCGGCGCTGCTGAAATCACTAGTTCAGACAAGCTTCATATTGTGCTATGGGATCGACTATTAGAGTTGAAACAAAATTTGAGGTGGATGTAGCAGTTCCATATCTTGTTACATATATTCCATCATCAGCCACAACCTCCATATCTTCTTTCATAGACTTCATAGCCATTTCCAACTGAATTTCACCTATACTAAGGTCAATCCACTCTGCTTCAGAATATTGAATTCCCATTCATTCACTTGTCTCTTGTGTCCACACTGCGCTACATAAAATTTCTTCCAAAACTACGCTATGGAAAATACGGTCATGTTTTGGATCGGTGCTACAAAATGTGTTGAGTTATTTTGCAAGGATGCTTATGCAATTTTTTAGTGACTAACTTAAAACTTGCACTATGAACAAATGGGAAGAAATTTTTTAAAACTGGAGGAGTTTTATTTTCATGACATACCAAATAAAAACAACCTCTCTCAGTTTTGAAAAATGTCTTATGGATAGAGATATATTTGACGTAGAAGTGGCACTACCGAATGTGCAGAACTATTTTACAACGGTGCTACGAAATTTCCTGTAGTGGTTACAATTTTGATATTCGCCTTGTTGGGATGTTTCCACCTATCAAGGAGGGTTCAAATTTCTTCTCAAGGATCAGTTATATGTCAAGGGACACCTTCACCTAAGTTTTATCTCCATCAAGACCTCATGCAGTGAGGTGGAAACAATTTATTTATGACTTCCAACAATTTCCTAAAAATTAGCAGTTTGTTGGTATTCTGTCTTTTTTATTGTTGCCACCTATCTCCAATGGCTTAGAATCCAATTGAGGAGATGAGATTCGAACTCCTAAGGATATTTGGATGATATTTTCTATTTAATAATGGAGAGAGTTCTTGGAGAGGGGTTGGAGTCTCATTTGGAGAGAGGCTTTTGTATGATGAGATGATTTGTTTATCCTTTACCAAGTGAATGCAAGAGTTGCTCTGCTACTTTTATGAGATTCATTAGAGTGTTATTGTCTAGCATGTTTTCCTGTTTTCATATTTCATAATGTGTTCTCTTCCTGATATGATCTAAGAGTACATGATAGATATTCATTATATAAATGCCTCTTCATATAGATTGTATTATTTTATGTTAAATGATTTCTTCATTTCAAAATTCACTTTCTTTCAATGCTCTGTTTTCAGCGGTCACTCTTTGTTTTTCTTGTCTAAATATATAATAGAAATTCATTTTTTAAATGCTTCTATTATAGTGGGCTTGCTCTCTTATCCTCTACCACTCTTTATCCAGATTTCCTAAACATAATACTTGATATGCCTTAGATATTGTTAGTAGAATTCAATTAAGTTTAAACTACAAGTCTTTAAGATTCACATTGGATTCCATTTCCCAATGGTACCCCCTCCTGTTTGTCTTACCAGATTCTATAAAAAAAAAAAGTTGTTTCCACTAGAAATCTGACCTTCTAAAGGTGAATATTGAATATCTTTGAGTGTGAAAGCCTTTAGCTATTGAGAGAGCCCTCTCTGATTGTATTAGGTCGAAAAGACAGTCTAAAGTAGGTTGAAATGGTTACCTTGGGGTTTCCTTGATACAACCCAAGGAAAATACCAAGTGTTAACATCTTGGCATCATTGCTGGGGAGGAGTGCAGTGAAGGTTCATCTTCCCTGGGAGAAATGACAAAGACTAGAGCTGACTGTTGAAGGTGAGCAACAGTCAGATACAAGAAGGATGTGTACCTTTCACCTGGAGACTGCTCTCATGCTTCAATCATATTTAAAGACTCCACTAGTGGAAAATATCACATGATAGAAATATGGAAGGAATGTATGACAAAATCAGGTACTCAAGTTGGAGTTTTCCTTAGAAGATTCTCTTTTGTTTTGTCAACATTATCTTGTTATTTCCTAAGTTTGTCGAAAGTTTTTTCCTTCATTCTATTTCTTTGTTACCTTTAAATGAAGGCCTTGATTCCACCTTTGTTTATTCCTCTTTAAAAAGTGTACATATACCTTCACCTTCTCATTCTCCTTCTCATCATATAGCTGTTGATCATGACCAAGACACTTCATCTAAACTACATGACAACCTAGAACAGTCTTGTCAATTTTTTGTATCCAAAACTGATATATTTCCTTCTCCTTCACTTAACCCTGTCTCTTCCAAGTTACAATAAATATATAACCCTTGATATATCCATATACCCTTCATTATTTCCATTCAAATCACTATAATCAACTCCCTACATTTGATGGTACAATTGAAAATTTCTTAGCTGAAAAGCATGTACAAGCCTTTGAACATTTCTTAGAAATTTTTGAGATTGAGTATGAGGATGTCACCCTAAGAGACTTTTCACAATCCTTGCAACAAAAGGTCAAATTATGGTTTAAGAATATGTTGCCTTAGTCAACTAGCTCATGGGATGAACTAGGGGAGGTCTTCCTTATATTTTGGGGTGAGAAGAAGCCCTTTGATTTGCGTCTTTCAGATTTTTTTTCAATTAAGAAACAAGAGAATGATACTGTGTCAAGTTTCAATATGAGGTTTTCCTGTGTTTATTATGAATTGACTAAAGAAATCCAACCTCCTGAAGGCACTGCAAAACTATATTATGCAACAACTCTCCCTTCCAACTTGTTTCTTTTTCTCTCAGAAAGGAGGTCTGCCACATTACAACAAATGTTCATTGATGCCCAATAAGTAGAGGATAACATCAAATCATGCAGGAAGATGTAATATCAAGATGATGGTGATAAATGGAGAAAAGAGAAAGAGGATCATCCAAGGAGAGTGTTGGAATCTATCCATGAGGATGTGTTTATCGAAGGATCATAATCAACCAACTGATGTCTCAAAATTTGATGGTTTTCAGGAGGCCTTTAGCTTGCCTATATATGATGAATATGTAGATCGTTTTATGGAGCATCCAACTAGAGGCCTTGTAGTAGGACAAGTCAACCTTTAGCCTATTATCGAGAAGAATCAACATATAGATCATGATCATAACATTTCAAACCAGAAAGATGATGAGCCAGATGAAGGTAATACCTTACCTCTTTTCTTTGAAAAGTTTGACATGATAAAAATAGGTTTTCAAGTCATTAATCAAGGTCATACAAATGGGTTTCCATAGTTTTATTTTTCTGAATATGTTAAGAAAAATGATCACAATCACAGTTTTAAAGATGCAAATATGGGTAATGTAGACATTGATCCAATTTATGTTGAGTATTATTCACTACCAGAAGATGGAGTAGAAAATTATGATTTGTTTGATTTCCCTGGGGGTGAAATCACCCATCAATGTCCTGTACCTGATATGGATCATGAACTCATAGAAAATCTGCATGAAAATCATTTCCAACATCAAGAAGAAATGTTAGAATCCAATCAACAAGGTATTCAGAAAAATGTCCAACAATCAGAGGTTTCCTCTTCAACTGAAATTGAGACATATCAGAACCTTAGTTTTGTATACAGTCATGATATTATAAAAGAAAGGAATGAGGGTATCCATTTAGATATGTCTCCACATCATGCACAAAAACCTCATCAAAAACAAAATTCTGAAATTGTGGGTATCGAATTCTCGGGCTTTAAAATATCACAACTTATGGAATTGCGAGAAAGAAACAAAACAGTGCACGACAGTCCTCAAACAAAGACACATGAGGGTAGTAAAGAGGAAAGGATTTAAACTTAATTTATCATCCCTCCTAGTGAAGAAGATACGTGTTTAGAGTTTAAAGGAAACAGTGAAAAAGAAGAGGTTGTCCATGAAGGTGTTCTTTCTATTGGATTACATGAAGATGTTTTCCAAACCAACAAGATTGTAGTTATGTTTGGCATTATATCAAATGTATCTTTTGTTCCTAATGTGAATCAAAAAAAGGTCAATTCTTTTGAGGGCTAAGAGGGAAAAGAGCACATGTATGAGACATCATATGGCACTGTTGGATCTGATCAGGAGCATTATGGAATAGATAAAGAAAATTTGGGGTAGCAACTTTACTCTTCAGATCAATTGGTATTTTTTCATATTTTTAATGACCCAATAGTTGTCTACATGGAATCATTTTTCTCATAGGTTTGTAACCTTGTATCTTTTGGGATTAAAGGAGATTTCAGCATTGAGTATTGCTTGTCAATGTTTTTTCTGCTGCAACAATTTTATCTTGTTTGCATTTATTCATTTACCTACAAAGAATTAAACCATTTTGTTAGTATATTTCTCACGTGGAAGCATTGAAAATTTTCTTTTATAGGATCATCTTGCTTTTGTTGATAAGGATTAGGAGTGTAAAGAATAAGATCAGCTTACGGGCAGTTAGATTCTTTTCAGTTTGTTTGTATGCAACAATATAAGACTCCATGCCCATGGAACAACATGCTTATGTCCAATCAAATATTTTAGGTGATAGGTAAGGCCTCTCGTCTACAAGTTCTTGGCATATTACAAGAAGCATGTCATCCCCCATGGAGCCAAATGTAAGCACATGAATTTGCAGTAGCATTTTTGTTCATTTCAGAGTGCTGATGAATTAGAAGTTTCTATAGCACACCTTTGTCCTATGCTCCTTTACCATAATTTGTCATAATCGGCTGATTTCATATCTCCCATTTTTTTCATCGCCCTTGTTTTTTAAAAGGAATATGGATATTTGGTCATTTATGAGCTTGCTAACTGTTTATCAATTTGAATTTTTCTCCCAAGTTCAGCGCTGTTGAAATCACTAGTTTAGAAAAGATACAGATTGTGCTACAGGATTGATTGTTAGAGTTGAATTGGAAGCTGACGTGGATGTAGTAGTTCCATAGCTTGTTATAGATCTTCCATCATCAGCCACATCCTCCATCTCTTCTTCCACATACTCCATAGCCATTTTCCAATTGAATTTCACCTATACTAAGGTCAAGCCACTCTGCTTTAGAATATTGAATGCCCATTCATTCACTTGGCTCTTGTGTCCACACCGTGCGACATAAAGTTTCTTCCAAAACTACACTACAGAAACTACAGGCATGTTTTGGATCGGTGCTATGAAATGTGCTGAGCTATTTTGCAAGGACTCTTCTGCAATTTTTGAGTGACTAACTTAAAACTTGGATTATGAACAAATGGGAAAGAATTTTTGAATCCCGGAGGAGATTTTTGTTCATCACATACCAAATAATAAAAACCTCTCTTAGTTTTGCAAAATGTCTTATGTTTAGAGATATATTTGACATAGAAGTGGTGTTATCGAATGTGCAGAACTATTTTACAACGACGCTACGAAATTTCCTGTAACGGTTATGGTTTGGATATTAGCCTTGTTGGGAGGTTGCCACTTGTCAAGGAGGGTTTGGATTTATTCTCAAGGATCTGTTAGATGTCAAAGGAAACCTGGACCTAAGTTTTAGATCCATCAAGATCTCATGCAGTGAGGTGGAAACAATTTATTTATGACTTCCAGTAATTTCCTGAAAATTAATAGTTTGTTGGATTTTTGTCTCTTTGATTGTTGCCACCTATCTCCAATCTCTTAGAGTCCAACGAAGGAGATGGGATTCAACCCCCTAAGGAGATTTGGATGTTATTTTATATTTAAGAATGGAGAGAGTTCTTGGAGAGGGGTTGGACTCTCATTTGGAGAGAGGCTTTTGTATGATGAGATGGTCTATTTATCCTTTAGTAAGTGAATGCAAGAGTTTCTCTGCTACTTTTCGGAGATTCATTAGAGTCTTATCGTCCAACATGTTTTCCTGTTTTCATATTTCATAATGTGTTGTTCTTCCTAATATGATCTAATAGTACATGACATATATTCATTATATAAATGCGTCTTCATATAGATTGTATTATGTTATGTTAAATGATTTCCTGATTTCAGAATTCACTTTCTTTTAGTGCTTTGTTTTCAACATTCACTCTTTGTTTATCTTGTCTAAATCTACAATAGAAATTCATTTTTTTAATTCTTCTACTGTAGTGGGATTGTTATCCTATCCTCTACCATTTTTATCTAGATTTCCTGAACATAATACTTGATATGCCTTAGAGATTGTTAGTATAATTTAGCTAAGTTGAAACTACAAGTCTTTAAGATTCATATTATACTACATTTCCCAATGGTACCCACTCTTGTTTGTCTTACCAGATTCTATAAAAAAAAAATGTCTCCACTAGAAATCTGACATTCTAAGTGTCAATATTGAATATCTTTGAGTGTGAAAGCCTTTGTCTACTGAGAGAGCCCTCTTTGATTGTATTAGGTTGGAACTACAGTCTAAAGTAGGTTGAAATGGTTACCTTGGGGTTTCCTTGATACATCCCAAGGAAAATACCAAGTGTTAACATCTTAGCATCGTTGTTGGGGCGGAGTGCAGCGAAGGTTTCATCTTCCCTGGGAGAAATGACAAAGACTAGAGTTGATTACTGAAGGTGAACAACAGTTAGATACAAGAAGGTTGTGTACCTTTCACCTGGAAAATCCACTCATGCTTCAATCATATTTACATAATCCATTGTAGGATGATCTCACATGAAAAAAATATGGAAGGAATGTATGATATAATCAGGTACTCAAGTTGGAGTTTTCCTCAGAATATACTCTTCTATTTTTTCAACATTATCTTATTATTTCCTGAGTTTTTCAAAAGTTTTTTCCTTCATTTTCATTATTTGTTGTCGTTAAATGAAGGCCATGATTCCACAATTTTTTATTCATATTTACAAATTGTACATATACATTCACCTTCTCATTCTCCTTCTCATTATATACCTACTTATCATGACCAAGACACTTCCCCTGCAATACATGACAACCTTGAACAGTCTTGTCGATTTTCTGTATCCAAACCTGATATATTGCCTTCTCCTTCACTTAACCATGTCCCTTCCAAGTTAAAAGAAAGATATAAATTCTTGATATTTCCATGTATCCTTCATGATAACCCTTCAAAGCATTATAAGAAACTCCTTGCATTTGATGGTACAATTGAAAATTTCTCAGCTGAAAAGCATGTACAAGCCTTTGAATATTTCTTAGACCTTTTTGAGATTGAGTATGAGGATGCCACCCTAAGATATTTTTCCCAATCCTTGCAAGGAAAGGTCAAATTATGGTTTACTAATCTATTGCATCAGTCAATTACCTCATGGGATGAACTAAGGGAGGCCTTCCTTAGATTTCGGGGTGAGAAGAATCCCTTTGATCTTCTTCTTTCAAATTTTTATTCAATTAAGAAACAAGAGGATGAGACTATGTCAATTTTCAATAGGAAGTTTTTCGGTGTTTATTATGAATTTCCTAAAGCATTCCAACCTCTTGAAGGAACTACAAAACTATATTATGCAACAATTCTCCCTTCCAGCTTGTTTATTTTTCTCTATGAAAGGAGGTCTACCACATTACAACAAATGTTCACTGATGCTCAAGAAGTAGAGGATAACCTCAAATCATGGAGGAAATTGTCATATCAAGATGATGGTGATAAATGGAGAACAGAGAAAGAGGATCGTCCAAGGAGAGTGTTGGAATTTAGCCATGAGGATGTGTTTATCAAAGATCATAATCAACCAACTGATGTCTCAAACTTTGATGGTTTTCAAGAGGCCTTTAGTCTGCCTATATATGATGAATATCAAGATGAATATGTAGAAAGTTTTATGGAGCATCTAACTAGAGGCCTTGCAGCAGGACAGGTCATCCTTCAACCTATTATGGAGAAGAATCAACCTATAGATCATGATCATAACATTTCAAACCAGAAAGATGATGAGCCAGATGAAGGTAATACCTTACCTCTTTTGTTTGAAGCGTTCGACATGATAAAAAGAAGTTTTTGGTTCATTAATCAAGGTCTGACAAATGGGTTTCTAGAGTTGTATTTTTTTGAATATGTTAAGAAAAATGATCACAATCACAGTTTTGAAGATGAATATATGGGTAATGTAGACATTGATCCAATTTATGATGAGTATCCTTCACTACCAGAAGACACAGTAGAAAATTATGATTTGTTTGATATCCCTAGGGGTGAAATCACCCATCAATGTCCTGTACCTGATATGGATCATGAACTTATAGAAAATCTACATGAAAATCATTTCCAACATCAAGAAGAAATGTTAGAATCCATTCAACAAGGTATTCAAGAAAATGTCCAACAATCAGAGGTTTCCTCTTCAACTGAAATTGAGATAGATCAGAACCTTAGTTTTGTAGACAATCATGATATTATACAAGAAAGGAATGAGGGTAGCCATTTAGATATGTCTGCACATCATGCACAAAAATCTAATCAAAAACAAAGTTTTTAAATTGTGGGTATCGAATTCTCGGGCTTTGAAATATCACAACTTATGGAATTGAAAGAAAGAAACAAAATAGTGCACGCCAGTCCGCAAACAAAGACACATGATGGTCGTAAAGAGGAAAGGATAGAAACTTAATTGATCATCCCTTCTAGTCAATAAGATACTTGTTTAGAGTTTAAAGGAAATAGTGAAAAAGAAGAGGTTGTCCATGAAGGTGTTCTTTCTATTGGATTACATGAAGATGTTTTCCAAAACAACAAGATTGTAGATACATTTGACATTATATCAAATGTATCTTTTGTTCCTAATGTGCATCAAAAAAAGGTCAATTCTTCTGAGGGCTCATAGGGAAAAGAGCACATGTATGAGACATCATATGGAACTGTTGGATCTAATCAAAAGCATTATAGAATAGATAAAGAAAATTTGGGGTAGCACCTTTAATCTTCAGATCAACTGGTATTTTTTCATATTTTTAATGACCCAGTAGTTGTCGACATGGAATCATTGTTCTCAAAGGTTTGTAACCTTGTAGCTTTTGGGATTAAAGGAGATTTCAGCTTTGAGTATTGCTTGTCAATGTTTTTTCTGCTGCAACAATTTTATCCTGTTTGCATTTATTCATTTACCTGCAAAGAAGAAACCCATTTTGTTAGTAAATTTCTCACATGGAAGCATTGAAAATTTTCTTTTAAAGGATCATCTCAATTTTCTTGATTAGGATTAGGAGTGTAAAGAATAAGATTAGCTTACAAGCAGTTAGATTCTTTTCAATTTGTTGGTTTGTAGCAGTATAACACTCCATGCTCATGGAACAACATTCTTAAGGCCTCTGGTCTACAAGTTATTGGCAGATTACAGGAAGCATGGCATCCCCCATGGATCCAAATGTAAGCACAGGAATTTGCAATAGCATTTTTGGTCATTTCAGAGTGTTGATGAATTAGGAGTTTCTGTAGCACACCTTGGTCCTATGCTCCTTTACCATAATTCGTCATAAACGGCTAATTTCATATATCCCATTGTTTTCATCGCCCTTTTTTTTGAAAAGGAATATGGATATTTGGTCATTTATGAGCTTGCTAACTATATATCAATTTGAATTTTTCTCGCAAGCTCGACACTATTGAAATCATTAGTTTAGAAAAGATACAGATTGTGTTATGGGATCGATTGTTAGAGTTGAATTGGTAGTTGAGGTGGATGTAGCAGTTCCATAGGTTGTTACAGATCTTCCATCATCAACCACAACCTCCATGTCTTCTTCCACAGACTCCATAGAAATTTTCCAAGTGAATTTCACCTATACTAAGGTCAAGCCACTTTGCTTCAAAATCCTGAATGCCCATTCATTCATTTGGCTCTTGTGTCCACACTGCATGACAAAAATTTTCTTCCAAAACTACACTATGGAAACTGCGGGCATGTTTTGGATCGGTGCTACGAAATGTGATGAGTTTTTTTGAAAGGATGCTTCTGCAAGTTTTTAGTGACTAACTTAAAACTTGGACTATGAACAAATGGGAAGGAATTTTTGAAACCTGGAGGAGGTTTTTGTTCACCACATACCATATAACAAAAAACTCTCTTAGTTTTGTAAAATGTCTTATGTTTAGAGAGATATTTGACATAGAAGAGGTGCTACAAAATGTGCAGAACTATTTTACAGTGGCGCTACAGAATTTCCTGTAGCAGTTATGGTTGGATATTAGCCTTGTTGGGAGGTTGCCACCTGCCAAGGAGGGTTTGAATTGATTCTCAAGGATTCGTTAGATGTCAAGGGACACCTAAACTTAATTTTTATATCCATCAAGATCTCATGGAGTGAGGTGGAAACAATTTATTTATGACTTCCAACAATTTCCCAAAAATTAGCAGTTTGTTGGATTTTTGTCTCTTTGATTGTTGCCATGTATCTCCAATGGAGGAGATGGGATTTGACCTCCTAAGGATATTTGGATGATATTTTCTATTTAAGAATGGAAAGAGTTCTTAGAGAGGGGTTGGACTCTCATTTGGAGAGTTTCTTTTGTATGATGAGATCATCTATTTATCCTTTAGCAAGTGAATGCAAGAGTTGCTCTGCTACTTTTCTGAGATTCATTAGAGTGTTATCGTCCAACATGTTTTCTTGTTTTCATATTTCATAATGTGTTGTTCTTCCTGATATGATCTAAGAGTACATGGCATATATTCATTATATAAATGCCTCTTCATATATATTGTATTATGTTATGTGAAATGATTTACTAATTTCAAAATTCACTTTCTTTCAGTGCTCTGTTTTCAACAGTCACTCTTTGTCTATCTTGTCTAAAGCTACAATAGAAATTCAATTTTTTAATGCTTCTATTGTAGTGGGCTTGTTATCCTTTCCTCTACCATTCTTTATCTAGATTTCCTGAACATAATACTTGATATGCCTTAGAGATTGTTAGTAGAATTCAGCTAAGTTGAAACTACAAGTCTTTAATATTCAGATTAGACTCCATTTCCAAATGGTACCCACTCTTGTTTGTCTTACCAGCTTATATATATAAAAAAAAAAATTCCACTAGAAATCTGACCTTCTAAGTGTGAATATTGAATATCTTTGAGTGTGAAAGACTTTATCTATTGAGAGATCCCTCTTTGATTGTATTAGGTTGGAACTACAGTCTAAAGTAGGTTGAAATGGTTACCTTGGGGTTTCCTTGATACATCCCAAGAAAAATACCAATTGTTAACATCTTGGCGTCATTGTCAGGGAGGAGTGCAGTGAAGGTTTCATCTTCCCTGGGAGAAATGACAAAGACTAGACCTGATTACGGAAGGTGAACAATAGTCAAATACAAGAAGGTTGTGTACATTTCACCTGGTGAATCCACTCATGCTTCAATCAGATTTACAGACTCCACTGGAGGACGATATCACATGACATAAATATGGAAGGAATGCACAATAGAATTAGATAATCAAGTTGGGGTTTTCCTCAGAAGATACTCTTCTGTTTTGTCAACATTATCTTGTTATTTGCTGAGTTTTTCAAAAGTTTTTTCCTTGATTTTCTTTATTTGCTACCATTAAATGAAGGCCATGATTCCACCTTTGATTATTACTCTTTACAAATTGTAAATATACCTTCACCTTCTCATTCTCCTTCTCATCATATTGTAACATCTCGCTCTGGCGCACTAAGAAAACTTATTTTGAGGACACTTGCTCGCAAGTGATCTGGACTTTTGTGATGCTAAACCATTTATACTTGATTATGATGCAATTGATAGACTACATGATGTTTTACTAGTTTTGATTGACACAGGTGCTGCTGACTCTGTCTCATTGAGTGTGTAGGGTTTCGGACCTTGAGGATGTAGAGGCATCGGTGGAACCCCCTTCGACTCCGGATTGTGTCAGGGAGTGTCCTATTTGGGTTGATTTATTTACTGTGATCTTTCTTTGATCTGATGATATGATGTTGACATGTTCTGACATGATTGTTGATGATGCAGGCTGATGATAGCTTGTCGACCAGACTCACATATGGAGTAAAGGGGCCACACACGATTTCCAGAGAGGTTGAGGGAGAGGGGTGGATAGCATCCCTGCCACCGCCTACTAGCACTCTCGTCGTGGCTCGAACTGTAGGTTAACGATTACCTAGTTCGAGAGGATCCACGATGCCATGAGGGCAGACTGTGACAGTTGCTCACGATGATTCTAAGGGGTGCAATAAGGCGAGGGCCTTATTCCTTATAACCCTTAGTCTCCCACAAGTTCACTTGGCGGAGTGTTGACTCCAGGGGTTATAGATTTCTACCAATCAGTCCAGTTGGCGAGTGGCACCCTTGGAGCACGTGGTGCATCCTGAAGGGCACGTCGCACAAAAAGAAACACAAGAAGCAAGTGGCACCCTTGGAGCACGTGGTGCATCGTGAAGGGCACATCGCGTAAAGGATATGAACGAGGTGAGTGGCACCCTTGGAGCACATGGTGCGTCCTGAAGGGCACGTCGCATTGATGTGGATGAAGGAAACAAACCTAAATAGCCCTAAGACAGTAACTCCTTAAGAGATTCTTAAACAACTTCCCTAACCCAGTGACGCCTAGTTCAGAATCTAGTACTAAGTCTAAAACTTTTAGGGTAAAATTTTAGTCTAACCCTAAGAGAAGACCCTAGAATAAAAATAACAAATTAAACAAAAACCCACCTAAGTAATAGTTGGTCTTCATAAAATTCTTGGGGCGATGACGAGGGTAAGTTTTAAAGCAAATATAATAGTTTTAAAACTTTGCAAAGAAGAAATTAATTCCTAACTGGTGGGAGAATGACATCACCTTCGTAGTGTAACTTAAAGAAAATTCCA
>ML779950.1:827092-838142 GCA_009831015.1 Picea engelmannii
GTGTGTTCCATAATCTCTAATTTATAGAAAAAGAAAATAATTTATGGAGAAGGGTAGGGATGAGTGACACTTGTAAAAGAGAAAATTTTTTAGGGTTTCATTAAAAAAAAAAAAAAAAAAAATTATTATGATTTAGGGTTTGAGGGGCATAAAAAAGAAGGGAGGAAGGGAGAAAGGGGGAGAGCTATTAGGTATTGTTATGCTGCCAAAATGGAAAACTGGACTGATTGCTTGTGAGGAGTTGGGGATTTTCTCAGCTGTGTTAGAGTGGTAGCTCAGCCTTGGAGGCGAGCTGGGAAGCTAGGTTACTGTCTGGATTGTGTGTGGCCCCTTTACGGCTCGGGGGGCTGAGGGGGAAGCAGAGTACCCCTAGCATTTGGTTGGTTGGTACCGGTGAGTCCTCTACAGTCAGCGAGTGGGAGCAGCACAAAGCAGGAGCAATGCAGAGCGAATGGACATCATCAAGCGGATGATAAGGCAAGGTACGCTCCTCTATTGTAGGGTAGAATGGTTATGGTATAAACTTGTAGTTGCCTGGTTACTGTCATTTACTCTGAAATCCTTCTCTGCCTGTTGTTTATCTCTGCGTTGACTGTTTTAAAAAGAAAATAAGAAAAATAAATTAAGAAATTGCGTTGGGGTTTATCTCAACGTTGAGGGTCAAAATTCTCTAGTTCTTGTGGTTTAAACTCTACGTGGGTACAGTGGAACTTCTCTGTGATTTTTGGGTAAAATGCCTGCGTTTTTTTTTTACAATGGTCTTGCTCTGCGTTGGGTTTTATTCCTGAGCGTTTCTTATTGTCGCAGGCTTCTAAATATTCCTGTGGGCATTTTGTTTCAAGGTGGGATTTACATATGGTTGGGGGGTGTTCATAACTAACTGGGGTCGTGTTAATATGGCTATGAATGTACAGCCATTTTGTTTTGTAAAATCATTTCATTTTTTTTTGTGGTTGGTACAGTTTTAGGGTTTCTGATAAATTCGTTTTAGGTTTATGGGTACTGTATTTGATTCTGGGCATTTTCTTTATATGATTGGGGGCGTTTTTATATTCAGCGGGCATTTTTAATATTAATGGGGGACGTCTGATGTTATTATGGGCATTTTCCTGTTAATGGGGGCATGTATAAAATTTATGGGGCGTTTTTACAGTGATGGGGGCATTTGATTGACTGTGGGCGGATTAGATGCTTGGGCATTGCATTCATTGTCGTTTTGCTTTACAACCCCGAAATCAGAATGATATGTTTCACTGCCCTCTTAAATTATTCCCAAACTCTTCCTGGGTTATTCCGAGTTTTCTTTATGAGCTGAAAAATTATGAAAAGAGAAATGAAACTACTGATATCCTTAACCCGCAGGAGATCCCTTCTGAACTGCCTTTTTGCATTTCGACCAGACTGAATTATTCTGGAGAATTGAAATCACCAAGAATTCACCTTTAGAATGGATTCCTAGAATTAGACAGCTGAGCTGAATCTCAATATTTCATAAAATTTTATTCTTTATTCAGATTTCATATTTTAGCTCGCTATATTCATATGTGGAATCTATGAAGGTTGGGTACTTCGGATATTATTTGACTGGGATGACCGCCACTCAGCATTAACATAATTCTTCGTTTCGGGAGCAGATATTGTCCTTCATTCCCTCGTGTTAATTTCCTTTTTTTTAGTTGCCTGTCTGATATTTCATATTAATTCTTCTTGTTGTCTATATCTGATAATTCATATTCATGCTACACCACCAAGTGATTAATTCTGATGACTATATACCTACAGTGTATAAACTGACTTATGTGTTTGAAAGGGGGTTATTAGAGAACTTTCAGAAATCTTTCCCACCGTGACTTTATCTTTATTTTTATATTATTTTACATGATAATGTTGGTTAAACAATAGGTACTCTATATTGATGTTTTATATACTGGAGCATACATGCCTTAAATCTAATATGCCTTTAAATCTAACCTACCTTAAATCTAACGGTATAGCAACTACTGTACATATCTCAACTACTGGATATATCTTGTATATGATTGGAATGTAGCTCAAACCGTTCATAAAAGGGGGGTTACATCGCTTACTTTTATATTAGTTACATTACCATGTTGACTCATCAATATGTACTCTGTATTCAAGTATTGGATGTTTTATATACGGTGACATATATCTTCAGATCTAACATATTTATAAATCCAACATACTTTAAATCTAACCGAACGACTGTATATAGACTGTGTGGTCTATATAACGACTATATATTGTTAAGGTATATGGAAGTGTAAAGTGATCATTAGATTAGATTACAATGCCTTGAAATACTTCTACAATCCGTTTCACAATATGTTTACCATGTGGTTTTGTGTTAATCATCGTTTATTATTATTGCAATGTTTCTGTAATGAAGGCCTTATTAGTTTAATTTACTATGATGTTCCTTTATAAAAATAAATACATGGTTATTATGGTCAGGTCCTTGGTAGTTCCTTGATTTTAACAACACAAGGTAAGTCACCATTATTTTAATTACAATGATTTTTGTTATAAGGGCGATGATATGGGTATGTTACGGTGATGTTTGGAAATTTCATTATGACTGATAACATATAAATGAAGTGGTCCTTATTGTTTAAATTTGCAATGCATTAAATTGTAACTGCCATGTTATTTAATTTGTTGTTATTAAATGGTCATATTAATTGTTATTGCAATGTTAGTTAGTCGCAATGTTAATTATTAAATTGCTATTTAGTTGGTGGTGAAGCGGTCCTTATGGTTTAAATTTGCAATGCGTTTAATTGTAACTGTAATGTTATTTACTTAATGGTTATTAAATGGTCGTTTAGTTGTTATTGCAATATTAGTTAGTTGCTAGGTTAATTATATAATTGCTAGTAGTTGGTGGTGAAGCATGAAATGCGTTGTTATTCAATGGCAAGGCTAGGATACTGTTAGATGGAAGGATGTTGTTAAATTATTGAAATTGTTACTCAAAAAGTTACTATTATTAATAGTATAATTTGACATGGTTATGTTATGGAGACGTGATGGTAGTTTCATTATGATTCAGTAAACCGGGATTTTGCAAGTAAACTAATGTACATTGTTAAGACTGGGATGGTACTCGTCGCTTAATGGAAACAATGGAGCAATTGATCTATGATGGATGTCTTCGAGTCTCAATAGTGAATGGTCGATATTAAAGTCCTCCTGACTTGCGTCTCCCGTAGAGGTCATGATTGTCCTTGATTTTGTAGTACTGGGTGGTATTGCATTGCGTGGTCTGCTTGTGTCAGGAGGGATGTAGACACCTTCAGTAGCCTTAGTATATATGTCTGTTTTTTTTTCT
This sequence comes from Picea engelmannii, assembly GCA_009831015.1. Taxonomy (NCBI): domain Eukaryota; kingdom Viridiplantae; phylum Streptophyta; class Pinopsida; order Pinales; family Pinaceae; genus Picea; species Picea engelmannii. The sequence goes on from ML779950.1 coordinate 830,445, forward strand.
ACGTCAAGAATCTAGTGCCGTATCAAGAGTCTCGGGCCCTTTAAAGGCAGGGTTTCCACTCTTGCGACACACCTGAGGGGATTACTAGTTTCTGCCTGAGCAGTCTGCTAGGAGCCTATCTGACCTCCTCTCTCTCTGGAGCAGAGGACTAATATTAAACGCCCTGCTTTCCTGTGTAGAAATAGTAAAACCTACTACCATGGATTCTACCTTCTGTGTTCGTACGGTACCTAACCCAGTACATCGTTTATTGTTGAAGATATTGTGGGGTGCCTTTGTCTTGGGTAGTATTTGCTTGCAGTTACTTGTTGTGCACCTTGCATCTTCTTGTTGTGATTGTCGTGGTTGCATCTTGTTAGTCGTCGGGTGGCGACACAGAGTCCAGTGTGTCTGTTTCCCCTCCTACACGTGCGCACACACTTTTAAAACAAAAAAAAAAAATTGCACCTGTTATCAGCGTTGTTGTCGTAACGAGGAGGTCGTTACACATATAGCTACTTATCATGACCAAGACACTTCATCTGAACTACATGACAACCTAGAACAGTCTTGTGGATTTTATGTATCCAAACCTGATATATTTCCTTCTCCTTCACTTAACCCTGTCGCTTCCAAGTTACAAGAAATATATAAACCCTTGATATTTCCATGTATCCTTCATGATAACCCTTCAAATCACTATAAGAAAGTCCCTGCATTTGATGGTACAATTGAAAATTTCTCAGCTGAAAAGCATGTACAAGCCTTTGAACATTTCTTAGACCTTTTTGAGATTGAATATGAGGATGTCACCCTAAGATATTTTTCCCAATCCTTGCAAGGAAAGGTTAAATTATGGTTTACAAATCTATTGCATCAGTCAATTAGCTCATGGGATGAACAGAGGGAGGCCTTCCTTAGATTTTGGGGTGAGAATAATCCCTTTGATCTGCTTCTTTCAAAGTTTTATTCAATTAAGAAACAAGAGGATGAGATTGTGTCAATTTTCAATAGAAAGTTTTCTGGTGTTTATTATGAATTGCCTAAATCATTCCAACCTCCTGAAGGAACTACAAAACTATATTATGCAACAACTCTCCCTTCCAACTTGTTTCTTTTTCTCTCAGAAAGGAGGTCTGCCACATTACAACAAATGTTCTTTGATTCCCAAGAAGTAGAGGATAAACTCAAAGCATGGAGGAAGTTTTCATATCAATATGATGGTGATAAATGGAGAATAGAAAAAGAGGTTCATCCAAGGAGAGTGTTGGAATTTAGCCATGAGGAGGTGTTTATCGAAGATCATAATCAACCAACTAATGTCTCAAACTTTGATGGTTTTCAAGAGGCCTTTAGCCTAGCTATATATGATGAATATGTAGATAGTTTTATGGAGCATCTAACTAGAGGCCTTGCAGCAGGACAAGTCAGCCTTTAGGCTGTTATGGAGAAGAATCAACCTATAGATCATGATCATAACATTGCAAACCAAAACGATGATGAGCCAGATGAAGGTAATAGCTTACCTCTTTGCTTTGAATAATTTGACATGATAAAAAGAGATTTTCGGTTCATTAATCAAGGTCAGAAAAATGGGTTTCCAGAGTTGTATTTTTCTGAATATGTTAAGAAAAATGATCACAATCACAGTTTTGAAGATGCATATAGGGGTAATGTAGACATTGATCCAATTTATGATGAGTATTCTTCACTACCAGAAGATGGAGTATAAAAGTATGATTTGTTTGATATACCTGGGGGTGAAATCACCCATCAATGTCCTGTACCTGATATGGATCATGAACTCATAGAAACTCTACATGAAAATCATTTCCAACATCAAGAAGAAATGTTAGAATCTAGTCAGCAAGGTATTCAAGAAAATGTCCAACAATAAGAGGTTTCCTCTTCAATTGAAATTGAGATAGATCATAACCTTAGTTTTGTAGACAGACATGATATTATACAAGAAAGAAATGAGGACAACCATTTAGATATGTCAGTACATCATGCACAAAAACCTCATCAAAAACAAAGTTCTGAAATTGTGTGTATCTAATTCTCGGGCTTTGAAATATCACAACTTATGGAATTGCAAGAAAGAAACAAAACAACGCACAACAGTCCTCAAATAAAGACACAAAAGGGTAGTAAAGAGGAAAGGCTAGAAATTGAATTGATCGTCCCTCCTAGTCAAGAAGATACTTGTTTAGAGTTTAAAGGAAACAATAAAAGAGAAGAGGTTGTCCATGAAGGTGTTCTTTCTACTGGATTACATGAAGATGTTTTCCAAAACAACAAGATTGTACATACGTTTGAAATTATATAAAATGTATCTTGTGTTCCTAATGTGCATCAAAACAAGGTCAATTCTTTTGAGGGATCAAAGGGAAAAGAGCACATGTATGATACATCATATGGAACTATTGGATCTAATCAAGAGCATTATGGAATTGATAAAGAAAAGTTGGGGCAGCACCTTTACTCTTTAGATCAGCTGGTATTTTGTAATATTGTTTATGATCCATTAAATGTCTACATGTAAACATTGTTCTCAGAGGTTTGTAACCTCTCATCTTTTGGGATTAAAGGAGATTTCATCTTTGAGTATTGCCTGCCAATGTTTTTTCTACTGCAACAATTTTATCTTGTTTGCATTTATTCATTTACCTGCAAAGAAGAAAACCATTTTGTTACTAAATTGATCACATGGAAGCATTGGAAATTCTCTTTTACATGATCATATTGATTTTTCTGATTAGGATTAGGAGTGTAAAGAATAATCTCAGCTTACGAGCAGTTAGATTCTTTTCAGTTTGTTGGTTTGCAGCTGTATAAGACTCCATGCCCATGGAACAACATGCTTATGTCTAGTCAAATGTTTTGGGTGATAGGTAAGGCCTCTAGTCTACAAGTTCTTGGAAGCTTACAGGAAGTGTGCTATCCCCCATTGAGCCAAATGTTAGCACAGGAATTTGCAGTAGCATTTTCGGTCATTTCACAGCGTCGATGAATTAGGAGTTTTCGTAGCGCACCTTTGTCCTATGCTCCTTTACCATAATTCGTCATAATAATTTGATTTCATATCTCCCATTTTTTTCAGCGGCCCTATTTTTTAAAAGGAATATGGAGATTTGGTCATTCATGAGTTTGCTAATAGTTTATCAATTTGAATTTTTCTCCCAAGCTCGGTGCTGCTGAAATCACTAGTTCAGACAAGCTACAGATTGCACTATGGGATCGATTGTTAGAGTTGAATTGGAATCTGAGGTGGATGTAGAAGTTTCATAGCTTGTTACAGATCTTCCATCATTATCCACAACCTCCATCTCTTCTCCCATAGACTCCATAGCCATTTTCCAATTGAATTTCACCTATACTAAGGTCAAGCCACTCTGCTTCAAAATATTGAATGCTCATTCATTCACTTGGATCTTGTGTCCACATTGCGCTACATATATTTTATGCCAAAACTACACCACGAAAAATATAGGCATGTTTTGGATCGGTGCTATGAAATGTGCTGATTTATTTTGCAAGGATGCTTCTGCAAGTTTTGAGTGACTAACTTAAAACTTGGACTATGAACAAATGAGAAGGAATTTTTGAAAAGTAGAGGAGGATTTTGTTCATAACATACCAAATAAGAAAAACCTCTCTCAGTTTTGCAAAATGTCTTATTATTAGAGATATATTTGACATAGAAGTGGTGCTATCGAATGTGCAGAACTGTTTTACAGCGGCGCCACATAATTTTTTGTAGCAGTTATGGTTTGGATATTCACCTTGTTGGGAGGTTTCCACCTGTCAAGGAGGGTTCGACATGCTTCTCAAGGATCCGTTAGATGTCAAGGGACACCTTCAAATAAGTTTTATCTCCATCAAGACCTCATGCAATGCAGTGGAAACAATTTATTTATGACTTTCAACAATTTCTTGAAAATTAGCAGTTTGTTGGATTTTTTTCTCTTTGATTGTTTCCACCTATCTCCAATGTCTTAGAATCCAATGCAGGAGATGTGATTCAACCTCATAAGGATATTTGGATGTTATTTTCTATTCAATAATGGAGAAAGTGCTTGCAGAGGGGTTTGAATCTCATTTGGAGAGAGGTTTTTGTATGATGAGATGATTTGTTTATCCTTTAGCATGTGAATGCAAGAGTTTCTCTACTACTTTTTTGAGATTCATTAGAGTATTATTGTCCAGCATGTTTTCTTGTTTTCATCTTTCATAATGTGTTTTTCTTACTGATATGATGTAAGAGAACATGACAAAGATTCATTATATAAATGCATCTTCATATAGATTGTATTATGTTATGTTAAATGATTTCCTGATTTCATAATTCACTTTCTTTCAATGATTTGTTTTCAATGGTCACTCTATGTTTATCTCTCTAAAGATAAAATAGAAATTCATTTTTTAATGCTTCTACTGTAGTGAGCTTGTTCTCCTATCCTCTACCATTCTTTATCTAGATTTCCTGAACATAATACTTGATATGCCTCAGAGATTTTTAGTAGAATTCAGCTAATTTGAAACTATAAGTCTTTAAGATTCAGATTAGACTCCATTTCCCAATGGTACCCCCTCTTTTTTGTCTTACCATCTTCTATAAAAAAATAAAAAAAATGTTTCCACTAGAAATCTGACCTTCTAACTGTGAATATTGAATATATTTGACTGCGAAATCCTTTGGATATAGATATATACCTCTCTAATTGTATCAGGTCGAAAATACAGTCTAAATTAGGTTGAAATTCTTACCTTCGGGTTTCCTTGATACAACCTAAGGAAAATACCAAGTGTTAATAGTTTGCAATGAAAAGTTGTGGTCTTAGCATGCTAAATGTCATCAAAGGAAGGTTACATTGTGTATGTATGTCCATTGATGTTTAGAAGAGTCATCTTTATGACACTTGTAAGAGACACCCTATAGGATTATCATGTGCAAATTTTAGGTGATGGAAGGAGATACGACACATTTTGAAGGAAAAAGTTATGTTTATGTCTAATGGGAGTAAAAAAAATTAGTCAACAACCTTATCCCATAAGATCAATGATTTATGATATGTCACTAACATGACATGTGAGTTATAATTGGAAAGAAAGCTATAGGAGTTAGAGTTTGAAGACTTCAGTGTAATAAATTGGTCGTCAACAATTGCCAATACATTCAATTTTTCCAGCCTTCAGGTGAAAGGTTTTGAACTGTAATGAATATAGGAAGATCCAACACTAATGGTGATTTTTCTAGGGTGTGTTTTGGAAATAAATCTCATCGATAACAATAGGAAAATATATTCAAACAACAGAGAAAATCATTAGAATAGAAATCCAAGATTGTTGGCTTCCATGCATAATTTCTCAAGGTTGGCATGCTTTCTTTCTTTATTTAGAAGACAGATAGTGCAAATCACACCTCATGCAATGGTTTCATTTATATACATAGTTGATAGGAGGTAGAAGGGTTGGAAAGTCCTATTTTTTTGACATCTTTTGTAGCAACGAATGACTCCTTCCTCTTTCATCCTCCAGACCATAGACCATTACCTCCATTGAAAGAAAGGATATTGATGGCATCATGTCATCTGTGAATTGACTATGATGCAGTCAATATCTTGGGAAACATGTGAATTGGTCCAATTATGCTTTGGTCTAGCTCCTTGAATCTATTGGTTGTCATTGGTTACATAGTTTTGTAGTGTTATGGTAGTTTATGGTGCACTTATTTTGAATCTTCTTCAACTAAGTCACACATTCACTTCACTCATTTCCCTTAAATTCGTTGTTACAACTATCTCTAGGATATGATCTCAACCATTTAAAATTGTTATTTCAAACTTACCCTCACTGTTGACTATTAATAGACATCTGAAGAGGGAGTCCTTTGTGTGTCAATGTTATTGGAATTCGTGCATATTTTTCGATTATACATGATCATACACATTTTAGGGACACACCCCTAACATTGAAAAAGAACCATTCCAAACAGACATACTTTCCAACCATGAAAAAGATTGTTTTACCTATAGTTATTATGAAAATTTGTCCATGTAGATTGGCGTGATAACATAACCAGACGCAGATAGTAAAAAAAAAACACTACATCATTCAACCCATTTATGTGACCCTATGAGGACATCCATGCTCATCCAGGGAGAACCTTATGTAGATTTCACCTCACACCTTAGGACAGTTCACATGGTACAAACAATAAACTCTTGGCAAAGTCTAACAACATCTAGACTCTAGACAATGGGATGTATCTTAAACCAAATATTCTATTTATTGAAAATCCTCCAACCAGTCATCTATCACGACTGATGTAAACGACACTTTGAAATACTCCATCACTTTCACAAGGCACCAATTTCCACTATTTATGATAATGCTTCAATAAAAGCCTTCAATACTAACTTTGACTACACTTTGTGAGTTCCTAATAAGTTATGAAATTATCATTACATTTGCAAACCATACATATAGGAAAATGTTTGTGGTAAAACATTTATTAATCCCAAAACTAAGATTGGTTTTTTTTTATAGATTAATCTCCAACAATTTTAAGTATAAGTGTACCTTTCTTGCAAGAATGATACATATGGGTAAAAGATTAAAAAATATACATGTTTTAAACAACTGGAAAATAGTTGATTGGAAATGAGTTGAAATAGGATGAATCAATAACTATTTTTTTTTTTGGAAAGCATTAAACTAATACATATTCTATATAAAGACTATCAAGAATCATTCCATAGTAAAATAATACCTTAAAACACTATTCATCTAAACCTAGAAATGATTCATTTGGATTGCACACACTATACATTGAAACTGAATTTTGTTTTTCAATAAAAACAAACAAAGAATTCATAATAGAAATAAGAAAAATATCATTAGTTTTCTCTTTGATAAATAGTTAAGGTAGTGAAAAGAATGCATTTGAAACATGCAATACCAACTAAGTTGGTAAAGTGGTATTCATTGTTCATGAATTGAAGGTGTGTTTGCAATCAAGCTAGTATAAAATTATTGGAACAATGTTCAAAACTTATTTTTATGTTTTCAAAATTCCAAAATAAATATAACACATTTCAATATCACTCTAAAAATAAAAATCATATCAAGCAACAAGTAACAAAATCTCACTCCTTTTTAGAATCTAGATAAATTGTGTGTTTTCCCAATTGTTTGTTGTCCATGATAGTTGTTTTTAAATTTGTGTACTTCTACATGCATCTCTTGTGTTTTCCAAAGCTCCAGTAATTTACCATTTTTGTCTATCACATTTTAATCATGGATCACCAAAAATCCTTAAAGTCTTAGTTTCATTAGGCATCCTTGAGTTTCCCAAATAGATAGGATAGACCGTAAGCATGAATGAATGCTTCTTTAATATCTTGAACTTAAGGGGCTTCATTTAGTAGCCTCTAAGATATTAGGTTAGTAAATAAAACAATCTATTAATGCACACCAAACTAGCTAGTAGGTCAATAGATTGTTTGTTAAGAACCAAACATCAATATAGCATAGAAAAACCTTAGGAAAAGTACTCAACGCCTTGAAAAAGATATAATTTCATATAATAAGCCTCTTTGAGGGGGCAACCTCCTTTTACCCCACTTAAATGTTCAAGTACAAGATGATTCAAAATGAAAATGTCTCCTTGGTATATATAGGAGACTAGGAGGTATAATTACAACTAATGGCCTA
>ML779950.1:850362-861519 GCA_009831015.1 Picea engelmannii
ACTACCCAATCTATATTCTACTAGAAAATATGCATTAAAAATATTCAAAGGTGATAAAAAGTGATCGTAAAGATAAAAAATAAAGCAAAGATAAAACAAGTGCAAAGTCATTTGATTTCCTTTTTCTTTGAGCATAAGTACTACAATTTAATAAAATTGGATTTGTTGTATCTCTCTATCCATATTTTACTAACCATCTATATTTCATATTTAACTAACATAAGTACAAGAAATTATGCAATAACTCATTCAAAGGAAATGTAACAAAACTTATACAATAACTCATTCAAGGGAATATGTGATGCAGAGGGAACTGACTACAACACACACATAATTAGATAACACATCCTACTACAAAATACAGAGTGGAAAATCAAAACAGAAATACTTTTTCCAAATAATAAGGAAATCCACTAGAAACTAAAACACCATGAACTTGAATACCATTTGTTTATTAATTCAAGGAAGAAAACATATTTTATATATTACATCATTCCTGAGCTAAAATATAGCTACAAATTGTTTCTTGCGTAGCTGAAAAACCACTACGAAATCGTCCAGAGGGTAATGGTATGGTGTATGGTATGAGATTATGTTTCTCCCTTCCAGTGTGCTCACCAAAACTGAAATCTATCTCTCCAGTCCACCTTCTACGATTTCCTTACTTCATGGTTCACCAACCCCGTCAAAATCACTCTCCATTTATTTTTAAAACTCTTCCTTGGCTCTAAAACAATTTTCCTTCACTCCAAGAAGGAGTTGCTACCCAAACCACCCCTTTGTATTCTGCACTGCTTCAACTTCCTTTCGGCCTTGGGTCATGCTTTGTATTTTAACTGTGATTTCTTTTACCTAACTATATCTGTGACTCATCATGAATGCATGCCAGCGTGGAAAAATCAAATGTGTGTGGCCATAGTGTTGCAAATGAAGAACATCATGAAACTTGTAAAATTTCACTATACGTGGCAGTTTCAACATGATTTTCAGCACGAGTTTCAGGATGACACTTGTAAAATTTTATTGTACATGGCAATTTCAGAATGAGTTTCAACATGACACTTGTACAATTTCACTATATGTGGACGTTCCAACACGATTTTCATCATAAACAAGAGTAGTTTCATGAGTAACAACAATTCAAATTCATAGAAAACTGAATAAATAAAATGGACCACTAACACATTCCTTATTCGAATTATTGTCTAATTTGTGGAATAGAAATATTTTTGGGTGATGCGGATTGCCCGAGCCGAAGTATGCTCCTACATTAGACACCCTTGGTAAGTAAAACATGAGCTCCAACTCATGTGAAGATCATGGTTGAGGTGAATATTTTTTCACATGTGCTAACTGATATTTATTCACCCACGATGCATCCTCTACCCCTCTATTCTTCCACTTGATCAAATATTCCATGTACTCCTTCCAACGAGTCTTCTTACCAATTCTTGTAGCAATAATCTCTTCAATATTCTCCTCTAATTTAATTGGTAGGTGTTGTTCCCATTCACTGAGGGTACCTTCATCTTATCTTTTGTCCCCTAGTTCATGAAACTCATAGAGGTCAACAACATTGAATGTAAGAGATATGTCAAGCTTCTCCAAAAGTTCTAGTCGATAACAATTATCAAATTTTTTTTTTAGAATTCGGAATGGACATATCTTCTTGTATTTGAGTTTATTATATGTTCCTCAAGGAAATCCCTCCTTCCTCAAGTGAGACATGACCAACTCACCCTCCTGGAATACCTTATGTCTCCTATGTTGATCTTCTCTTTGTTTATAACTGTCATTGCTAGTATACAATTTCTTATTTACTTGTTATTTTAATTCATAAATACTATCCAAAAAATCATTTGCATAAACAATCTTCTTTCCTTCCAAATCCAGTAATGCAACCAAATCTACCACACCTTTTGGTGACCATCCATAAGAAATCTTAAATGGACTATTTTCCAAAGACCTATTCACCGAATCACTATATGCAAATTCAGCTTCGGCCAATGCCAAATCCCATTGACTAGGATTTTCTCCACTTAAACTTCTCAACAAATTTCCTAGACCCTTGTTCACTACTTTAGTTTGACCATCCATTTGAGGATGATACATTGAATTGTACAAAAAATCTGAGCCTAACTTTTTCTAGAGTTTCTTCCAAAAATGTCCAAGGAATCTAGTATCATGATCTGAAGTGATACTTTGTGGAATTCCATGCAATCTAACCACCTCTTGGAAAAACAATGAAGCTACCTCACTAGCATCACTTGTGTTTTTACATGATATGAAGTGTTCCATTTTTTAAAACCTATCAAAAAATGCCATTGTTGAATCTTTCTTTCTTCGAGTCATAAGAAATCCTAATATAAAATCCATACTGACATCCTCCCAAGGTCCTTTGGGTACTGGAAATGGAGTATATGGTCCCTTGTTTTGACTTTTTCCTTTGGCTAGTTGACAGATTCTGCAACCTTCCAAAATATTTTGAGAATCCTTGTTAAGGTTGGGCCAAAAGTACCACTCCTTCACTAGGGATATGGTTTTATCAATGCAAAAATGTCCTCCTAAACCATCACTATGCAATTCTTTAATGATATTCAACCATATGGAACTTCTAGGAATACACAACTGTTGATTTTTAAACAAAAGCCCCTTCTAGATATGGTAGTCCAGATATGGTGTTTTGTTTAAACTGCAAGGATCCTTACATGCCTTCCAAGCTTCTGAGAAATCTGTATCTTCTGCATAAAATGTCTTTAGACAGTTCAAGATTACCACTTCTTCCGACATGGTATTGAGTAATGCTATCCTCCAACTTAATGCATCAACTACCTTATTGGACTTCCTGGACCTATGTTTCAATAGAAAAGAATAACTTTGAAATAATTCTACCCATTTAGTATACTTTTTATTTAACTTACCTTGGATTTTAATGTACTGTAGAGCTTTGTGACCCATGAACAAGACAAAATCCTTCACCAGTAGATAATGTCGCCATCTCCTCAAATCTTGCACAATAGAATAATTTTTTTTTATCATAAATAGAGTAATTATTTTTGGACTCATTCAACTTCTCACTGAAAAACACAATGGGTCTGCCCTCTAGACTTGTCACTGCTCTGATTGATATTCCACTAGAATCGCCATCAACCTGAAACACTTTATTAAAATCTGGTAGTGATAATACTGGTTGTGTTTTTACTCTCTTCTTCAATTCTTCCAATGACTTCTCTATTCCTACAATCCACTAGAACACTCCTTTGTTCATACATTTTGTAAGAGGTGCACATATTTGTCTAAACTTCCTAATGAATTTCTGGTAAAATCTTGGTAATCCATGGAAACTCCTCACATTGAATGTAGATCTTGGTGTTGTCCATTCAAGGATATCCTTTACATTCTCAGGATCCATTTTTGTTATAACCCTAATTTTCACCAGACATGCATACCTAGCAGCAGGCCATCTTACTTACTATTTTTGCCAAGCCAATACCGAATAACTCTTCTTAAAAACCAAAATTTTGAATATGTACGTGCCCTACACCACTACTACCTATGTATGTACACTATATGCACCACTACTGCCCAAGTACTTACGCTAGTTGCACCATTATAGCCCGCGTATACTCATAAAAGTTGCAAAAAATAAAAAATTACAAGGGATTCGTTGGGATTACGGGCTATTGGGTGGTTTCCTAACTAATTGACCACCTATACCCCATAACCCAACCACATAACCATATTTTTGGCATATAAAAAGAGGTTTTGGGGTCCCATTCCAAGGAGAAACATAGAAACAGTGAAGCTCTGCCCATTTTTATTTCCCCCCTTGCCCCAAGAATTTGTAGCCACATTGTGAGTTTTGAGCTAGAATTCCTTATTCTTGCCCTTTTTCCTCATCCATAAGACTATGCCCATTATCTAGAGAGAAGTATGAGAGAAGAAGGATACATGGAAGCAGTTGGAGATTGGTGAAGAGGAGCCCAGGACCAGGTTCGAGGAGCAGTCATCGATATCATTTTGTAAGTGACTTTGTGAGATTAATATAAAGAAGTACTTTTACTATCCTGCCATATGATGTGTTCAATCTTTATGCTTGATTTACATTTTGTTATGACATCTAACCCACTAATTCATATATAGAATGAATGTTCGTAGTTTCTTGTTTGTCTTTTGGTGAATGTAGGTCAGCCTTAGGAGGAGATTTGGAGTCAAGAAGCGAGTGAACGCAATGTGATCGACACCGAACACAGAGTTTAAGGTAGGACTAACAGATCCCTATACTTTGTATTTTATGCATGAATGTGGGGTGTTGTCAGGATAGTTGTTAAAAGTAGGAGACTTTAGATGGTTATCTCTGCCTGCACTTTAGAACCCTACTGTAGTCTGTAGGGGGGTTTTCCCACTATAGAAGAATTAATGACCATACTGGGGAACCTCTAGGGTTTTTTGGGGGATCTTTTTGGGTGCTTTAATTGGTTTAATTACCTCGTTGAGTTCTCTATAAGTTATTGTGTCTTTAACGGATTACAATCTGCCATACTAGTATTCATTGCCTTGTTCCTTTGAATGTTGTTTTCTTTTTTTCGAAGGAGTTATAGATATGTACGTGGCTACAGAAGGTCTGCCCGCGTACATGTGCACCCTACCTTTAGATAGACCGCGTACATACGTAGGATTCTTAAGTGTCAGTAGTGTGCCTCTGTCAGGAAGACTTTTATTGAGAGGTAGTCATCCTCTCCCCTGATTGAAGTCTGACTTCTCAGGGGTTTCTTGATTTAGTCCTGGTCTCTGTAGTTACAATCTTTGAGCCTAGGTTTGAGGTTAATTCATTTATCTTTCAATGATTGCTTGTGTTTTCATTGAAAGGGTTTTTTTACGAGTCTGTGAGTCTTTTCTGTCTGAGCCTTAATGGTTCTTTCAGTGACTCCCTACGATCCACAGTAGACCTTAAGTTAGTTTCTTGGTTATTGTCTTGTATTTACTTTTCCCTTTTACTTGCTTTAGAAAAAAAGAAAATAATTCATTTTCAAGTTTCTTATTTTGGAGCATAAAAAGAAAAAAGTTTCCAGTTTCTTGTTTGGTTAAGTATTTAAGTTAGTTGTTTTTTCAAGAAGAAGAGTTCTTTCTTAAGTTCATTACTAAATACTTAGGACTTTAAGTAGCTTTGAATCGAGTGAAATTCAGTTTTGAGTTTTTCTTTTAAAATATCTTAGAGAGAAAAGTTAGTTAGAAAAGTTGGTTAAAGAGTTTTCAATTTTCAAATCTTTGTTTGTTGAAAAAGAAGTAATTTTGTTTCCAGCATTTGTTCTTCTCTTTCGTCTCTTAACAAACACCACTGGTTTCATTTCCATTACTTTGAATTAAGACAAACCACTTAAAATCAATGCTTAATTAAAATTTATTAGACTTTGTGTATGTAGGCTCCATTAACTAGATCAGGCTAGAGACTTGATTTAGGTTGGAGAGGAAACTCTTCAAGGCTACAAAACAAACATAGAAGTCTGTGCTAGAGAGTGAAAAATTACACTAACGTGGAAAATATCCGAGACCCCCCTCTAACACATGGGCTAAACATGAGGTTGCGTGCGGAAAGGCAGCAGAGATAACCCTTCCAAATCCAGACCAATCATAGCAGAGGAATGCATATAGAGGACTTATCTTGGGATTACGTTGATCGCATTTGCCACAGAACTTCGTGGGTCTCAAATCTGTTTGAGGTCTTCAGTCATCTTCTGGAACGCCTACTTTCAATACCCTCGATAGGTTTCAGGCTTGATACCCTGCTCATTGCGGTCCACCCAATTGTCGACTATACCCGCCTGGTAGTTGTTCATGAGCTAGCAACCTAGTTGCCTTTGATTGTAAGGACTTACACAGGTGACTATGGGGATATACCATAGTACCTAGGGAAAACATAGGGCCATACTTTGTAGAGTCTACCCGGAGGGTGCTTCCATGTTTGACTTGCACTTGCACCGGTAAGTTGCTCTAGTGTTGGCTGTTGTAATTGTTCTTCCAACTAGTTGTAGTGGTTTGATATCTTTATCTCTAGGAACTTTTCTAGAGCATGTTTTGGTCTTCAACATTAGAAATCCCTAGTGTTTCATTGATCTTCTCCCACATTTGAAGATTAAGAGCCCTGCTAGTCGTGAAGGTTCTTGGGCATGTTGTCGGTTAACTTGGAGCCACCACCACCACCACGAAGGCAAATCCTAGACTAGCAAGGGTCTTTTGAGATGACCGGACCACAAGAAACTATACCCAAGCCAAATATGAGAGGAGAACTTTGGTTTTCGGAGGAACCCACTATTTTTTACCTTGGAGAAGAAGCTCTCAATCCATATAACCCTATGATTACTAACTTTTTGGTGCCACTTTTGATACAACTTTCCCCCCCCGAAGCGTAATGCATCACAAGCGCCAAATAGTCATGCAAGCATCGCTGGAAGAAAATGTTGCTACTTCATCAGGGAGTCCTCATACTCCCTCTACGACTGCCACAAATGGGGGTGTTCCACCTCCTAACTCACCTTCGTAGGTCTAGGAAACCGTGGTCTTCACTGCCTCTACCTCGGGCAGTGGTTTGATGCCAACCATGGTTGTGATCACTGCGAAATTTACGCAGAGTGCGATGGGCCCTTCATTTTCATACGAGATGCCCAACTTTGACACGAACTAGGTCCTCACCTACTTCACCCTTCAGACCATGGGTCTAGGGGTAGGGAGCTCAAATGATCCTCTGAAAGGGTCCATGGGGGGCACCTCAGCCTCCTATAATGCTTTCTGTTACAACGAAGGTCATATACCTCTGTCGTCCCCTTCAATTGGTGGTACTTCTCAGCAACCCTCTTGGCTGAATATGAACTATAGCTTGTTCAGAGAACATAGTCAAGGACCTTCTTCTAGTACCACACCAGTGGGTTATTTTTCGTTCTCTTTGCTCGACGCATTTGGTAACAACAAATTCTCGTTAGTTTTCCTCTCGGCTGGGGGAAACCCTAGTTTTGGATCACAAAATCCTGCGTAGGGTACCATTCCTGCAGAGGGGGCACACACTTCTCAAGGACCCTGGAATCCATGGTAGGAATTAGTTCCCTTGTCAGGGATGTCGACCAGGGGAAACCCCTTCCATGGTCAATGGAACCCCGGGCAAGGCTCGGGACCTATGCCTATCAGATTAGCAGAGGGAAACGACTTCCATAACCTTTGGAACACTACATTGGTAGAAATCCCTTCTCATCCCTCAACGCGCTACTACGGGAGTCAGCCGAAGACATATCAACAAGCACAACATCTGAATGCTGGCCTAAGCCATGGTTTTTACCAGAAACCAGGCTAGCATCCTAAATCTTCCCGGCAACTTGGTGCCAGCCAAATCCCATGCTCTTATCCTCTTGTACATACTTAACAACCTAAGCTACCTTTTCTGGAAATTTTTCATTTGCCAGACCTATCAATATTATTGAATGAACCAATATGTCACGATCCACATTGACCTTCTATGCCGACGAAGTGGCCCTCGGTTATTCCAAAGTTGGAAGGAAATCCTAATGAATATCCAGGTGATCATGTGACTACCTCTCACTTTTGGTGCTCGTCCAACTCTTTGAGAGATGACTCCATCCAGTTGTGTCTGTTTCAATGCACTCTTATCGAGAGTGCTGTGAAATGGTACATCAAGCTTGATCGCTCAAGATAATCTACTTTTGGCGAATTGGAAATGGTTTACTTAAATCATTTTCAATTACCTATGAGATATGATATCAGCACCGAACTGCTAGCTAACTTTGAGCAGACAAAGGTCGACCATATCTCTGATCACATTTGACAATGGTGGTGCCAAAATATTTTTATTAAAGTACCAGTTCCACCAGCATTCCTATTGGAATGGTTCCTTAAGTCTTTTGTACCCCAGCTATCCAAGGACATAGCAATGTCGAGGGTCTTTTCATAGGAAGAACTGATAACAAGAGCTCAACAGCTAGAGCTGATTTACTCTCAGTCTGGTTTTCTTTATGAATTCTTACCACATTGTTGGTTCAACACAACCAAAGACTATTGATCCATTAAACCAATTACAGTAATTTTCAATAAAGCATAAAAAAACCATTCAAACCTATAGTTCGACTTCTCCCCCTACCCAGATGTCAGATGTACACAAAATGCAATCGACGAGCCCAAAGGCCAACCAACAAGATGAATGAAATAAAAAACAACGAAACAAGGGTAAGTGGAATAATAAACACACCAATAATGTTGGCGGGGGAAACACAGTGAGAAAGAAGTCGAAGTATCCATGCAACCTTTGCGTGGAAGACCACATGACTCACATGTGCCCTCGAGTCGCGGAGGCCAAAAATTTATTGGCTCGACAATAGCTTGCAATGTTAACAAACCCATTTCCTCATCGGCAAAATTTAACTCAAGCCTCTACAAACACAGATGGGGGAAGTCAGGGACCCCCTTTGTCGTCTAACAATCCCTCAACTTCGAATGTCTATATGCTGAAAGGGGATTCTCATTTAGCTACTAGGACACATGATTATGGAATGCCAAATACTTATGAGAAGGGTAAAGAGATAGAGAACAAATCCATTCCTCTCTAGATTGAGAGAACGATGGGAGAGACAATGACACGCATCCCGAAAGGGACGTTCAAAAAGGCTTCACACAATCTGAATGCGAGGACCACCCAGAATTACTCTATGGTGGAGGATTTGTCACAAACCCCTTGTGGAATGTCTTCTCTAGAGCTCCTCCAGAGCTTCCCCTCATAGAGAAATTATCTTCTAGGTGCCTTAGGATCTACTGAGACATGTAAACTGAGAACTACCATGCTTGATAAGATCAACCTAAAGCCTCATCTCCCATACCATGTCGTGTTTCAAATAGTAGTGGCGCATCCCACGAAATATTTTACTTGGAATGTTTTCCGCACGGTGGTTTATGAGGGCACCTCGACATGCATCATGTCGTTGGTGTGTTGAAAGGACATAGGCCAACCTATTCTGTCTCCGTCACCTAATATTCATACAGATTTCGATGATCATTTGTTTAGACCACACAAAATAATTCCTTCTTTCCCCGTGCAGTTAGGAGGGAGGACTGTGTACGTCAAAATTAAAGTGGTTGATGCGCCTCTTGACTACAAAATCCTGTTAGGAAGGAGTTGGACATATTCCATGCATGTCACGGTCGCCACAGTTTTTCATCTCTTGATGTTTCCACACGAGGTCTAAACCATGACCATCGATCAGTTTTCTTTCTCCAGACCTGACCCTTGATCGGGGGCATCCACAGTCTCGATGATTGATAACCCACAACCCAACGTCATCAACATGGGGGTTGGTTTGTGCCCACCTCTCATTGGTACTTTCGAATACCCACTTCCTTTCGATGATGTCAAAATGATATCTCTTGTCCCCAACCATCCTAAGGCTAAAATATTTTTAGTGTCGTCGTTCCTTAAGACTTACTTTAACGACTCATGGATTATTCCTTCCCCATCAACCACGATGGAAATGACAGCGCAACATGGCATGTCCATGCCCTTTTCTGTGGAAAAAGTTTCATACTTTATAGTTAGAAAGCTTCAGCTGACCCCGATCCAACTCCTGCATCGGAGTTAGATCTAGTTCTCGAGAGTATCTAGGCTCAAGGTTCCCTTGCCACCATCGACTCTTTAGATTTGGTATTTCCCTCTAATGAGGTGATTTTAGAGGCACTCACCGGTTCGGACAGACCCTGGGATGATCTCCATCACAGATCATGTTTTGTTAAGCCCTAATATTGGCTCATTACCCCTTAATTGGGGCATATTATATTAGTAATGTTATTTTATTTATGTCGGCTTTAAGACATTAGTTGTAATTATACCTCCTAGTCTCCTATATATACCAAGGAGACATTTTCATTTTGAATCAGCTTGTGCTTGAACATTTAAGTGGGGTAAAAGGAGGTTTCCCACTTGAAGAGGCTTATTATCTGAAATTATCTCTTTTTCAAGGCGTTGATTACTTTTCTTGAGGTTTTTCTATGCTATATTGATGTTTGTTTCTTAACATATGGTATCAGAGCTCAAGGTCTTGGGGTTTTGCTGCTACATCTGAGACACCGTGGAATTTTCACCATAACTTTTTTTCTACAATGTTTCAGAAGGAATGGCTTGGAGGATATTTAGTAGACGGACCAAAGTACATTGGGCTCAAAAATCATCTCCTGAGGCCTTATACTTTCGGAGATAAAGCCTATACAAGATAGGGTTCTGGAATCATCCTGAAATGAGCCATTGCGGAATTGTCGCTATAAAAACTTTTATGTAATGTTTCAGACCCCGAAATCTGGAGGCCATTCATAGGAATTAGTAATGCATCTGTGGTAAAAATTTCATCTTCTGGGTCATCTTAAATTTGTAGATACACCCTGTGTAAGATAGGGTATCTGACTAGTCCTATTAACTAGTCTCAAGAAGGTGTTCCAGGTAAAACAATCATAACTTCTTCCTAGAGTATCCAAATTGTGTGGGACTAGTTTCATCGGATCGTGGACAGTCTGTAGTATTTTGGGTGCGAGTTTCAGAATTTTATATGAATTATTTTGTGCGGGGCACACTATACAAGTGAGATCTCCTAGAAAGGCCAAAAATTGGCAAGTTGTGGGGAAGTTACCATAAATTCCACTTGGCACATCCAATTTTGATCAGACCTGTGGAATTACAGAGAAGAAATATCAGAGAAATACATAAGAGAAAGTTTCATACCCAAAAGGGCCAAAAATTGGGAGATACTACAGAAGAAATATTTTCTAGAAGAACCACCTCAAAATCAAGGTTCAAAAGTGATACTTGGCCAACATGCCACCCAAAAAGGGAACTTCTACACCAAATAAGCCTCCAGAAAATCCTACTCGGACTCTTGATGAAGGTGAATAAATGCGTAGGGACATAAATTAACTACAAAATAAGATGGATTCAATGAAAGCTAGGTTGGATACTAAGATGGATTCAATGGAAGCTAAGTTGGATACTAAGATAGATGGTTTAAAGGGGGAGATCATGGAAGTATTGAAAAATTTCGTAACAGAGAAGACACCTGAAAGTGAAAATGCATCCCATGAAATTCATGATGTGGACACAAGGAAGGTGAATCAAGAATG
>ML779950.1:868843-905624 GCA_009831015.1 Picea engelmannii
ACATAGGTTGGCGCAAGAGCCTAAAAAAATAATGATTCTGATATATAACGTGGGGCTTATTCCCTCAAAAATATACAAAGACTACCCTCGACACATAAATGATCCACCCTAAGCTAAGCACGAGGCCTATTGGCTATGACATAGTGGAATACAACGTTTTCCAAATGCCGAAATAGCTGGACCTAGGTCCATGGAACCCGAACAACATGAAGCTACATAGATGGCAGGAGATCCTCGATCTCATCCATAGGCACAGTACAGGTGAGTACGGTCAGGTTCCACTCCACTCATCTCAAAACTCTCTTAGCCTCTCTGGCTGGAGGTACCCCCGTTGTTTTTGTTGGCCCGACGACTGTTGTTTTTTATGCCTATGATCATGGAAAACACCTGCTCCACACAAAATCCGATGGACACACTGGTCCCACATCCATACATAACAAATACATAGTTGTGGTTCTCTGTTACACATAAAAATGATATAAATATAAAAGAAATCAAAACTAAAAAAAAAATATTAAAAACAAAAACATACCTAACTCTCCTCGCTCCGCTCTGGGAGGTACATGCATGTCAGGATCTCTGGAGAAGTTGATCCTGACATAGGGGTAGTCCTCTATAGCCAGAATCTGCTGATACCACTAGTCGAAAAAAGTATCATCGAAGGCCTTGTTGGTCCTCCCTCCCCCTTGTCGTGGAAATAATTCTGCCCATTTGCACACTGTCGGGAAGGAGGCCACATGCCCTTGTATTGTCTCTCGAGGACTAATACTAGGTACCCTCTCGAATAAGAAGGAGAAAATAACAGTCCCAAACCTGAATTTCTTGTTGTTCCACCCACGACACATTGTGATCAGTCTCTTCATGCACTCTAGCATGGTTGTACTCCAATCGAACACTCATGCATTTAAGCATTGTACTGCGCAATGCATATGCGCCTGGGAGGCATGATGTAAACCTATGGATCCAGTGATCTGCCTAATAAATAAAACTATCACTTTCAGCGATAGGTTGGTGATTTTTTGGATCGGTACTTGGGAACCCACTTTATCTGTTCCAACCTCGCAGTGTTGCCCATTCAATTCAGAAATATTATGTGGCCCAGAGGGAAAAGAATGAAGGTTGACTGGTTCACCTCTCCTTGAGAGGACAGTTAGGAGGTAAATGTCCTTAGTCGTTGGATTCAATGACTGCCCCTCAATCATAAAATCCTCTGCATTTGGGTGCTAGTAATTCATCAAGGCATTCAACAGCCTAGGTTGTGCTTGCATGAGTGGACACCGAAAGAATTTCCACAACCCACATTTTTTTAATGCGGCAATAGAAGAAGCGTCTTCCATGACCATTGTATCAATTTCCTCATGCTATCTCTCTCTCCAATGGACATACATTCTTCAAAATGACAAGTTCAAAGGAGAGTCAAATGATGCATTTTTAATTTTTGCATATGTTTGGGGATGTACGCGGGTTGTACTAGGGACAATCGCGTATGTACATGGGAAGACTTTTCTCTCACTGCATGCATACACGGGCTGGGCTTGGATAGCCCCTTCAAAAAACAAAAATATATACAAAAACGAAGAATGGAAATGTAGGAGGGACTAGTTTGTACTTACTTGGTCCAGGCGGAAGTTTGTTTCGTCCACTGAAGCTCCCGGAATCAACTTGTTTAACAAAGGGGTGATTTTGTCTTTTTGGTCAATTCTCAATTTGCAATGGTGATAATGAGCTGCCAACTTCCATTTATAGTCTTTTTTTGGCCCTTTTTGTCATTTTTTGACCCCCGTTGTCATTTTTTCTTGGTTTGAAAACCATGTAATGTGGTTCTTGAGTTTCTCATTGGATGCTACGATACACTTTACTTTTGGTTAAATGAACCTTTTGGGAGTTGGGGCACTTTTAAGGTCCTTTGGTTAAAAGTATTTTTTCCAACTTTGTGCATTTAAGTTAGGATTCCACCTCCAGTTGTTGCACCTCGTTCAATTTTTTGCTTTGTCATAGGATCAATCCCACAAAATTGCGACACAGAACCATCTTTTCTGCTCTAGAAGTGTCGTAATTCAGTGGTAGAGCCTACCTTCACATGGATTCCCTAGGTAGATCCTAGTTGTATTTTGGTTTCCATGTTGTCATGAATGACTTTAGGCTCGAGATTCCTTTTTGTCTTGTCCTAATTTTGGTCCTTCACATGTCTGCTATGTTATCACTCTTGGTTTCACCCTCGGGAATCCCAAAATAACAGGTCTTCTTTTAATCCCTTTTTAGACCCTCTAAACATGAAAAGTTTGTCGAGTGATCTTGTTGCCCTTCATGCTCGTCAAACTCAAATTTGATGGCACGTTTGTCCGACAGTAGTTTACCCCTTTTTCGGTCTGGATGGTAAATTGTACAAACAAAGATGTACTCTAGAAGGTTTGGTTTGCTAGAAGTGTATTCTCAGGTACAATTTTAACCCTTTTTCGAGCCTAAGGGACTAAGTTTACGAAAAAGGAACCCATGGAGTCCATATTTAAGCTCTTTTCAAATTCCCTAAAATTGAAAAGATCATTGAGTGAGCTTGTTTCTTCACACTCGTTAAAACGGTCTAGAAGAACATCCATTATGGAGTCCATAGTTAATCTCTTTTCAGACTCCTTAAAAGTGAAAATATTACCGAGTGACCTTGTTATTTCACACTCGATAATTGGTTCAGAAAAACATCTACTGGAATGAGTTCACCCGTTTTTCTAGCCTATAGATTAAGGAGGAAAAAGATACACCTCGGGAGATTCATCTCACCAGGAGAGTTCTTTTTAGTAGATTTTATAAATTTTCGGGCTAAGGAGACTAAATCTAGAAAAAGGTAGTGAGTCCATAGTTAAACTCTTTTCAGACTCCTTAAAATTGAAAAGATTGTTGAGTGATCTCATCTGTGTCACACTCATTAAAATGGTTTTGAATAGATGTCTTTTCGGTGCTAATTTATCTCTTTTTCGATTCGACTAGACTATCTTCGAAAAAGGTACCCCATTGGAGAATTCTTTTATGCTTTTTCAAACACTCTAAAAATGAAAAACCACCGAGATTACCTTCTCTGGGATCATAAAAAAATACATTGAAGGGGGTTTCATCGTGTCTTGTTAATCAAAGCTGCTTTCCTGCATTTTTTGGCCTAATGTTGGCTCCATGTGGCTCTCAACTGAACCTTTCAAGCATGGATTATATGCAAGCCTTGTATAACTTTGCCTCTGCGATCTGACACCTTGACCCGTGGAGGAATTTTCCCCGAGTGTCCTTTTCTTACACATGTCTCCTTGCTATGAGAATTAGTGTGTCCCTTGTGCTTGGAACTAGTATGCTTGTGACACTCGTTCCTCCTTTGTAATGTAGCGTTCTTTTATTTTCTTTCAAGCTTTCAAAATATTGAAAAATACAAAAAAATCAAATATACCCAAAAAAGAGGAAGGGAGAAGTATTTTCTTTTTATGGCATCACAATGAGTCGCCCTTGGACAAAGCACATCCTTTCATTTGTCGTCAAGCATTGGGATTTAATATGACCCGAGGAAGATGTTCTCATAACATAGAGTTGTGTTCTCGTCAATTTTGTTATCCTTCCAAACATATGGAGAGTTTGCGTTGCCTCCTGCATCGTGAACTTATGTCAATGTCATGCTGCCCGAGTCTCATGATTAGTCATGCTATTGTCCAAGGGAATTTTTACCCAACTTGAGTCAGCCCTTCTACAGTTTGTATTTTTTCCTCACGCCCGACCATCCCAAAAGTCCAATCAAGTCTTTGTTCAAAATCAATGAAGTTCTCTATTTGATCATCGAGATTCTCTTGCCTCTTCCCCGATGAGGCATCAAAGACCTCTGGATAGTGGCATTGTACACTCACATTACACTCCTACCCGAGTTGTGAAGATCTTGAAGTTGTTTCTCGATCTCTTAAGACCTCATCTCTAGCCATCGGGCATTGTTGGCTTCTTGAAGATGGATACTATACATGTATATCTTTGATTTTGAGATATAGATCCGATGTGTATTTCTCCCAGCTACACTTTATATAGTTATATGACATGGATCTGTGGTGTATTTGATTAGAATCCATGACTTATTTCATCCCGAGCATGGATATGCCCGCCTCATTGAGACAATTGTTATTTTGCAAATGGCACCTCACGAACTCTAGTCCTGGGCTTACTCACTTTGTACGTTGGTAAATATTTGTAATGCATTTAAGCCATCATATTCTCTTCTGACCTCACACATTAGGGGCGCATCTGTTATAACCCTAATTTTCACCAGACATGCATACCTAGTAGCAGACCATCTTACTTACTATTTTTTCCAAGCCAATACTGGATATCTCTTCTTAAAAACCAAAATTTTGAAGATGTACATGTCCTGCACCACTACTGCCCGCATATGTATGCTATCTGCACCAATAATTCTCACGTATGTATGCTAGTTGCACCATTACAACCCGCATATACTCATAAAAGTTTCAAATAATAAAAAATTGCAAGGGATTCGTTGAGATTACAGGCTATTGGGTGGTTTCGTAACTAACTGACCGCATATAGCCCTTGACCCAACCGAATAACCTTTTTTTTGGCATATAAAAAGAGGTGTTGGGGTCCCATTCCAAGGACAAACATAGAAATAGTGAAACTTTGCCCATTTTGCTTTCCCCCCTTGCCCCAAGAATTTGGAGACACATTGTCAATTTTGAGCCATAATTCCTTATTCTTTCCCTTTTTCCTCATCCATAAGCCTATGACCATTCTCTAGAGAGAAGTATGAGAGAAGAAGGATATGTGGAAGCAGTTGGAGCTTGGTGAAGAGGATCCCAGGGTCGGGTTCAAGGAGCAGTCACCGATGTCATTTTGTAAGTGACTTTGTGAGATTAATATAAAGAAGTACTTTTGTCGTCCCGCCATATGATGTGTTCAATATTTATGCTTGATTTACATTTTTGTTATGACATATAACCCACTAATTCATATATAGAATTCATGTTCGGAGTTTCTTGTTTGTCTTTTGGTGAATTCAGGTCAGCCTTGGGAGGATATTTGTAGTCGAGAAGCGACAGATTGCAACAAGATCGACACCGGACACAGAGTTTAAGGTAGGACTACCAGATCCATATACTTTGTATTTTATGCATGAATGTGGGGTGTTGTCAGGATAGTTGTTAAAAGTAGGAGACTTTAGATGGTTAGATATACCTACAATTTAGGACCCTAGTGTACTCCGTAGGAGGGTTTTCCCACTATAGCATAATTGGTGACCATACTGGGGAACCTCTAGCGTTTTTTTTAGGATCGTTTTGGGTGTTTTAATTGGTTTAATTACCTCATTGAGTTCTCTGTAAGTTACTATGTATTTAACGTATTCTGGTATACCATACCAGTATTCCCTTCCTTGTTATTTTGGCTGTTGTTTTCTTTTTTTTTAAGGAGTTATAGAGGTGTACGCAACCTACAGAAGGTCTACCCACGTACATACACACCCTACCTTTAGACAACTCGTGTACATATGCAGGCTACTTAAGTGTCAGTAGCATGCATGTGTCAAACAACCTTTTATTAAGGAGAGGCAGTCATCCTCTCCCCTGATTGAAGTCTGATTTCTCAGAGGTTTCTTGATTTAGTCATGGTCTCTATAGTTACAGTCTTTGAGCCTATGTTTGACGTCAGTTTCTTTATCTTTTAATGATTTCTTATCTTTTCGTTGAAAGGGTTTTTGTGATGAGTCTGTGAGTCTTTTCTGTCTCATCCTTAGTGGTTCTTTCAGTGATTCCCTACAATCCGTAGTAGACCTTAAGTCAATTTCTTGGGTCTTGTCTTGTCTTTACCTTTCTCTTTTACTTGCTTTATAAGAAAAGAAAAGATTTCATTTTCAAGTTTCTTATTTGGAGCATAAAAAAAAAAAAATTCTAGTTTCTTGTTTGGTTAAGTAGTTAGGTTAGTTGTTTTTTTAGGAAGAAGAGTGTTTTCTTAAGTTATATACTGAATACTTAGGACTTTAAGTAGCTCACAGTCGAGTGAAATTCAATTTTGAGTTTTTCTTTTAAAATATCTTAAAGAGAAAAGTTTGTTAGAAAAGTTGGTTTAAGAGTTTTCAATTTGCAAATCTTTGTTTGTTGAAAAAGAAGTAATTTTGTTTCTAACATTTGTTCTTCTCTTTGTTCTCTTAACAAACACCACTAGTTTCATTTCCGTTCCTTTGACTTAAGACAAACCACTTAAAATCAACGCTTAATTAAAATTTATTAGAATTTGTGTTTGTAGGGTCCATTAACTAGATTAGGCTAGAGCCTTGATTTAGGTTGGAGAGGAAACTCTTCAAGGCTACAAAACAAACATAGGAGTCTATGCTAGGGAGTGAAAAAGTCCAGTAACATGGAAACTGTCCGAGACCTCCCTCTAACACAGGGGATAAACATGAGGTCATGTGTGGAAAGGTACCAGAGATAACCCCTACAAAGCTAGACCAATCATAGTGGAGGAATGTATATAGAGGACTTATCTTGGGATTACATTGATCGCATTAACCACGGAGCTTCGTGTGTCTTGAATCCATTCGAGGTCCTCAGTCATCCTCCATAACACTTTCATTTGATACCCTCAATAGGTTTCTGTCTTGATTCCTTTCTCATTGCAGTCCATCCGACTATCGACTGTACCCGCCTGGTAGTTGTTCACAAGCTGGCAACCTAGTTGCCTTTGATTGTAGGGACTTACATAGGTGACTGCAGAGGTATACCACGATACCTAGGGTAGACATCGGGCCATGCTTTGCAAAGTATACTCGGAGGGTGATTCTTTGTTCGAGTTTCACTTGCACCGGTAAGTTGCTCTAGTGTTGGTTTTTGTAACTGTTCTTCCAACTAGTTGTAGTGGTTTGATTGCTTTATCTCTAGGAAATTTTCTAGTGCGTGTTTTGGTCTTCAACATTAGAAATCTCTAGTGTGTCATTGATATTCTCCCACAGTGGAAGATCAAGAGCTCCATCGGTCATGAAGTCTCTTTGACCTGCCGCTGGTTAACTTGGAGCCACCACCTCCACCGCGAAGGACAAGACTAGACCAACAACGGTATTTTGAGACAATCAGGGCACAAGAAACTGTACCCAAGCCAACTCCAATAGGAGAAATTTTGTTTCTGGAGGAACCCACTATTTTTTACCTTGGAGAGGAATCTCTCGGTCCATATAACCCTCCGATCACTGACTTGTCGACACCCTTTTTGATACAACTTGCCCCCCCAAGGGTAACGCATCACAACCACCAAATAGTCTTGCAAGCAGCAATGAAAGAAAATGTTTCTACTTCATTAGGGAGTCCTCATACTCCCTCTACGACTTCCACAACTGGGGGCGTTCTACCTTCTAACTCACCTTCGCAGGTCCGGGCCACCATGGTCTCAACTGCCTCTACCTCGGGTAGTGGTCTGATGTCGTCCATGGCGGCAACCATGGCATAGTTTACGTAGAGTGCGATAGGCCCTCCATTTTCATATGGGATGCCCAACTTTGACATGAACTCGGTCCTCACCTACTCCACCCTTCAAACCATGGTTCTGGGGGAAGGGAGATCAAATGCTCCTCTGCAAGGGTCCATGGGGGGCACCTCAACCCCCTATTATGCTTTCCCTTACGATGGAGGTCATATAACTCCGTCATCCCCTTCGCATAGCGATACTTCTCATCAACCCGCCTGGTTGAATATGAACTATAGCTTGTTCGAAGAAGGTAGTCAAGGACCTTCTTCCCATACCACATTGGTAGGTTCTTTGTCATTCTCTTTGTTCGGTGTGTTTGGTAACAATGCATTCTCGTCAGCTGCTATCTCGGCTGGGGGAAACCATGGTTTTGGATCACAAAATCCTGCACAAGGTACTATTCCTGCACAGGGGGCACACACTTCTCAAGGACCTTGGAATTCATGGTAGGGATCAGTTCTCTTGTCACAGATGTCGACTGGGGATAACCCCTTCCATGGTCAATGGAACCTTGGGCAAGGCTCAATACCTATGCACGTCAGATCGACATGGGACAACCCCTTCCATAAACTTTAGAACACTATGTCAGGAGCAATCCCTTCTCAGCCCTCAATGTCCTACTACGGGATTCAACCAACGACGTCTCAACAAGCGCAACATCCGAATGTTGGCCTAGGCCATGGTTTTTACCAGAACCCGGGCCAGCAACCTAGTTTTTCCTGGAAACTTGCTGCCATCCAAATCCAAGGGTCCTATCCTCCTCTACATACTCAACAACCTAAGCTACCTTTTCTGGCAATTTTTCATTTACCAGACTTGCAAGATTATTGAACGACCCAATCTGTCACGATCCATGTTTTCCTCCTATGCCGACCAAGTTTCCCTCAGACATTCAAAAGTTTGAAGGCAATCCTAATGAAGATCCAGGTGATCATGTGACTACGTTTCACTTGTGGTGCTTGTCCAACTCTTTGAGAGACGACTCCATCTAGTTGTGTATGTTTCAATGCACTCTTATCGGGAGTGCCGTGAAATGGTACATCGAGCTCGACCGCTCAAGATATTCTACTTTTGGTGAATTGGAAATGGTTTTCTTAAATCATTTTCAATTACCTATGAGATATGATGCTGACATCGAACTGCTGGCCAAATTTGAGTAGACAAAGGCTGACCTAATGTCTTATCACATCCGAGAATGGCGGCACTGTAAGATTTTGATTAAAGTACCAGTTCCACAAACATTCCTGCTGGAATGGTTCCTTAAGTCTTTGGTACCCGAGATATCCAAGAACGTAACAATGTTAGGGGTATTTTTAGAGGAAGAAGTGATAATGAGAGCTCAATAGCTAGAGCTGATTTACTCTCAGTGTAGTTTTCTTTACGAAGTTTTACCAGATGCACCACGATATATTATAGATAAGACCAGACATAAGTCTGGACCACATGTTGATGGCATTGTTAGTTCAGCACAAGCAAAGCCCACTAATCCACTATCAAACACATTGCAACAATTGTCGATATAGCAGATAGTGGCCAACCAAACCTCTAGTTCAATTACTCCCCCTACTCAGATGTCAAATGTACACAATGTGAAATTGACGAACCCAAAGGCCAATAAACAGGTTGAAGGGAAGAAAAAACAATGAAATAAGGGTAAAGGGGATAAGAAACCCACCAATAATGTTGGAGGGGGAAATAAAGAGAGAAATAAGTTGAAGTATCTATGCAACCTTTGCGCGGAACATCATCCGACCCACCTGTGCCCTCGACTCACGGAGGCCCAAAAGTTATTGGCACAACAACAACCTGCAGTGTTAATGAACCCATTTCCTCATGGGAAAAATTTAACTCAAGCCTCTGCAAACGTTGATGGGGGAAGCCAAGGACCCCCTTCATCCTCTAGAAATCCCTCGACTTCGAATGTCTATATGTCGAAGGGTGATGCTCATATAGCTACTACAAAACATGATTATGGAATGCCAAAACTTTATGAAAAGGGTAAAGAGGTCGAGAACCCATCCGTTCCTCTCCATATTGAGAGAACGATGGGGGAGACAATGGCATGCATCCTGAAAGGGGCATTCAAAAAGGATTCACATAATCCGAACGTGACAGCCGCATAGAATTATTCTATGGTGGAGGATTTGTCACAAACTCTTCGCGCAATGTCTGCTTTGGAGGTCCTCTAGAGATGCCCTTCATAGAGAAAGGCTCTTCTTGCTTCCGTAGGATCTGCTGAGACATGTAATATGGGAACTATCATGCTTGATATGACTAACCTAAATCCCCATATCCATACCACGTTGTGTTTCATATAGTAGTGGTACATCCCATGAAATATTTTACTCAAAATATTTTCCGCACGGTGTTTGATGAGTGTGCCTCAACATATGTGATGTCATTGCAATGTTGGAAGGCCATAGGCCAACCCGTTCTGTCTCTGTCACCTACTCTTCTTACAGCTTTTGATGGTCGTTTGTTCAAACCACACAGAATCATTCCTTCTTTCCCTCTGCATTTAGGAGGGAAGGTTGTGTGCGTAGAAGTTTAAGTGGTCGATGCCCCTCTCGACTACAACCTCCTGTTAGGAATGAGTTGGACATATTCCATGCATTCCATGGTCACCATAGTTTTTCATCTCTTGATGTTTCCACACGACAGTTGAATCGTGACCATCAATCAATTGTCTTTCTCCAGACCTAACCCTTCATCAAGGGCATCCACGATCCCTATGATTGATAACCCATAGCCCGACATTGTCAATATGGGTGTTGGTTTGTGCCAACCTCTCATGGTTACATTCAATTACCCACCTCCTTCTAGCGATGTCAAAATGATATCGGTTGTCCCCGACTAGCCTAAGGCTGAAATCTTTTCAGTGTCGTCATTCTGTATGACTTACTTTAACGACCCATGGATTCTTACTTCCCCATCAGCCATGATGGAAGCGATAGTACACCATGGCATGTCCATGCCCTAGTTTGCAGCAGAAGTTGTGTAATCTATAGTTCAACAAGCTTCAGTGGACCCTGATCTGACTCCTGCACTGGAGTTACAGCCACTTCTTGAGCCTACCTTGGCTCAAGGTTCCCTTGCCACCGTCGACTCTTTAAACTTCGTCTTTCCCTATAACATGGTGATTTTAGAGGCATTTACCGGTTTGGAGAGACCCTGGGATGATCTCCATCACATATTATATTTCCTCCCATAGTTAGAAAGAATAGAGGTAGGATAATTTGTGCTGACTATGACTAGAGATAGGTCTTGTCCTATCAATCCTCTGGCTATGCACACAATTTATGTCGAGGGTAATATGGAAACCATCGCTAAAACGATACCTATCAATATCTCTAGAACCCCTGGCATCATGGAGAATGTCTTCATCGGAGTGGATTGTTCCCCTGAGGAGATAAACATCTATACCGATTTATTTAAAGATTTTTGTGACATTTTTTCCTGGTCTTACGAGGAAATGCCAAGAATTGATCCAAGAATCGTTGAACATAAAATCATGACTTATCCTGACACCAAGCCGGTCCAGCAGAAGATCCGTCCAATTAATCCTTGGAAAATAGCAGCTATTAAGGATGAAGTAGAGAAACTACTCAAAACTGTTTTCATCTACCCCGTCCAATTGACTCAATGGGTGTCAAACCAGGTTCTGGTCAACAAAAAGATGGGAACGATTCACGTATGCAAAAAATTTTGTGATCTGAACAAGGCCTATCCAAAGGATAATTTCCACACACCATTCATTGACTAGATAGTTGATGAATGCGTAGGCTGTGAGGTATTTTATCTCATGGATGGTTTTTTGGGATACAATCAGATCCAGATTAAGCCCGAAGACCAGCATAAAACAACTTTTATCTGTCTGTGGGGTACATTCTCTTATCGGAAGATGCCTTTTGGCCTTAACAATGCCAAAGCCACCTTTCAACGAGCCATGTCTTTCTCTTTCCATGATCTCAAACACATAGTTGAGGCTTATCTTAATTATTTAGTGTCACAATCTCGTAAGAGAGCTGGTCATCCTATGTACCTTTGACTTATCCTTGAGCGATGTTTCTACTATTAGATTCTCTTAAATATAAACAAGTGTAGATTCTGTGTGACGTCGGGTTGAATTTTACATTTCATAGTGTCAATAGCAGGGATCATGGTCGATCCTCTAAATGTTGAGGTGATACTTCAATTGCCTCCCTCGTGCATAGTCCCTTAGCTTCAGAGTTTATAGGGAAAAGCTAATTTTCTTCGGTGTTTTATTGCAAACTATATCGAGATCACAAAAGGGTTTATGTGTTTACTAAATAAGGGCATTCCTTTCCATTTGGAAGAGGTTACTCAGTGCTCTTTCGAAGCATTGAAACACGCCCTCACATCTACCCCTCTCCTTCGGCCACCCAACTATAATAAATATTTCTTATTGTACTTGTCTTCTGCAAAGTCAACCATTGGTATGGTATTGCTTCAGGAGCACAATTTTTTTGAAGAACATGTTATTTATTACTTGAGTCGAGGCCTGGTTGGACCAAAAATCAACTACTCTCATGTTGAGAAACCTCCATTGGCAGGAGTACATGTTGTACAAAGCTTCCATA
This sequence comes from Picea engelmannii, assembly GCA_009831015.1. Classification (NCBI taxonomy): domain Eukaryota; kingdom Viridiplantae; phylum Streptophyta; class Pinopsida; order Pinales; family Pinaceae; genus Picea; species Picea engelmannii. Next base: position 880,930 of record ML779950.1, read on the forward strand.
ATTATATTATGTCTCGCAAGACCACCATCATTGCTATCGTGAATCCATTTCAATACGTGTTGACACGACATGTAATCGATGGAAAGATTAGTAGATGGATAGTTATCCTCTAGGAATTTTACTTGGATTTTGTGTCTGCGAAATCTAAAAGGTCACTAGTCTTTGCAAAACTCATCTTGGAACTTCTGGTCAAATCAGGTGATGTCATGTCTGAAGAATCACTGATTAAAGGAGATGTTTTTTTGATTTCATCTTCGGACCCTTGGTATGGAGATATACTAGTCTATCTCCAGAATTTGAAGTGCCCCGCCTCTGCTTCTCGCAATGAACGTCAACTTATATGCCATCAGGCCAAGAACTATATCATTCTCTGGGACACTTTGTATCTTCGAGGTGTAGATTGCATCCTTCATCGATGTCTCATTCATGAAGAAGAATAACTCATACTTAATGATTTCCACACAGGATCATGTGTCGGTTATTTGTCTGGGTTGGAAACAACCCAAAAGATTCTACGAGCTAGTTACTATTGGCCGATGTTAAACAAATATTGCTTTGAATCAATCAAGAAGTGCCACCTGTGTTAGATGTTCTCACAAAAGATGAGGGCACAACCTTCTCCCATGTTTCCTGTCATCACAGTTGGCCCCTTCACCAAGTGGGAGATTGATTATACTACATGCCACCCCCCTTCATCCTGGGGGAACCGCTATATCATCGTAGCAGTAGACTACTTTACTAAGTGGGTCGAGGCTATGCCAACATTCAAATATGATGGAGAGACAACAACTCTCTTCTTGTTTAATCAGATAATATCAAGGTTCAATGTCCCTAAGGAGATTGTCACTGACCATGGCAGTCAATTTTAGAACAAAATGATGTCTGAATTAACATCCAAGATTGGTTTGACGCAAGAACACTCATCACCTTATTACCCACAAGTGAATGGTCAGGTGGAAGTTGTGAATAAGTCCCCCAAGAACATTCTATAGTGAAGGATCAATTCGGCCAAGTCAAATTGGAATTTGATGTTATACTCGACATTATGGGCCTACCAAACATCTTTGAAGACTGCCATTGGTTTTTAACCTTTCCAATTCATTTACGGGTTGGAAGCAGTCTTACCAATAGAGTGCCAGATCTCGTCTCTTAAGTTGGCAATACAGTTATTGCCAGACACTTCACCGCTTGAGGAACGCTTATTATATCTCGAGCAGCACGATGAGAAATGACGTGATGAAGCCTTGGCTAACGAGGCTCACAAACAAAGAGTCAAGTGTCAGTATGATCAATCCGTTCATCCTCGTATTTTCTCCGAAGGTGACCTTGTCTTCATCTATGAACAAGATAAGGATCCCCTAGGGGAAGACAAGTTTAAACCCATGTGGTTCGAACCGTTCATTGTGAAGGAGGTATTAAATAAGGGTACTTATCATTTGGTTGATTTTGAAGGGAACGTTTTGGCGGAGCCTAGAAATGGGCTCTACCTTAAAAAGTATTACTCATAGGTGGGTCTCCTTGGGTGAATTATTGTACATATGTATAGTTCTTATACATTTTTAGTTTTTGTATTTTTGGTCTTATGGACGTGTCGTTTTGATATCATATTTTTCACTGTGGAAGATGTCAAGTGAATCGAACATGTTCGTTGGATTTGTGGATGGTGCTAGCCGACACATTCGGAGGCTTGCTTCCGCAGCTTGGGTGATATTCACACCTCAAGGCCAATTGTTATCTTCTGGAGGTATCTGTTTAGGTGACACCACAAAAAATGTCACCGAATATAGTGTAGTAATAGTGTTTCTTCGTGACACCTTGTCACATGGTATCTCTTACCTCCGGGTCTACTTAGATGCTCAATTGGTTGTGTCCCAGTTAAATGGGGCTTACCACGTTTATGATCCTACTCTACATCGACGATTCCTTAGGGTACATCTCTTAGAATGTTTCTTTGATTACATTACGTATATCCATGTTCCTAGGAGACTAAATCAAATGACAGATACTCTAGCTAATCAAATATTAGATTGACATATTTCACACACGTAAATAAAAGCACACACATACACATGTAAATACATTTGTAAATAAATGTAACCCATAAGACAAAAATATGTAAATATATATATATATATATATATATATATATATATATATATATCGAAAGTGTCAGAGTATATAGGTGGGCACAAGCGCCTCAAAAAATAACGAGTCTGGTATATAACATGGGTCTTATGCCCTCAAAAATATACAAAGAGTGCCCTCGGCATGTAAATTATCCACCCTAAGCTAAGCACAAGGCCTATTGGTCCTGCCATACTGGACTACAACATTTTCCAAACATCAAAATAGTTGGACCCAGGTTCGTGGCACCCCAACAACATGAGGATGCACAAATGGAGGGAGATCCTTGATCTCATACATAGGCAGAATACGGGTGAGTGCGGTCAGGTTCTACTCCACTCGTCTCAAAAATATCTCAGCCTCACAAGCTAGAGGTACCCCCACTGCTATTGTTGGTCTGATGGTCGTTGTTGCTGCTACCTTCGGTCGTGGATGATGCCTGCTCCATGCAAAATAATTTGGACAGACTAGTCCCACATCTGTACATAACAAATACATAGTTGTCAGGTGCTTTGGTACACATAAAAAGTATATCAAAAATAAAAAAAACTTTTAAAAAGAAAAATGTACCTAAGTCTCCTCACTCCACTCTGGGAGGTATGGTCATGTCAAAATCTCTGGTGAAGTTGATGCTAGCATAGGGGTAGTCCTCTATAGCCAGAATATGCTGAGACCACCAGTCGAAAAAAGTATCATCGAAGGCCTCATTGGTCCTCCCTCCCCCCTTTCGTGGAAACAATGTTTCCCATCTGCACACTACTGGGAAGGATGCCACGTGCCCCCGTATTTCCTCTCAGGGACTAAGACTAGGTACCCCCTCGAAGAAGAAGGAGAAAAGAATAGTCTCGAACTAGAAGTTCTTGTTGTTCTACCCACGACACTCTATGAGCTGTCTCTTCATGCACTCTAGCATGGTTGTAATCCAATCAAACACTCATTCATTTAAGCACTATATTGCGTAATGCATATGCGCCCAGGAGGCCTGATGTAAAGCTGTGGATCCAGTGATCCACCCAATAAGTAAAACTATCACTTTCTATGATAGGTTGGTGATTTTGTGGATCGGTACCTGAGAACCCACTTTATCTGTTCCGGCGTCGCAGTTTTCCCGATTAATTCGGAAATGTTGTGTGGCCTAGGAGGAAAAGAATGAAGGTTGATTGGTTCACCTCTCCTTGAGAGGCCAGTAAGGAAGTAAATCTCCTTAGTCGTTGGAGTCAACGACTGCCCCTCAAGCATAAAATCCTATGCATATGGGTGCCAGTAATCCACCAAGGCATTCAACAGCCCGGGTTGTGCCCACATGAGTGGACACCGAAAGAATTTCCACAACCCGCATTGTTTTAATGCAGTGACATCAACAGGGTATTCCACAACCATTGTATCAATTTCCTCATGCTCTCTCTCTCTCTCCAATGGACATACATTCTGCAAAATGACAAGTTCAAAGGAGAGTCAAATGATGCATTTTTTATTTTTTCATATGTTTGAGGATGTACGTGAGTTGTATTGGGGACAGTTGCGTATGTACACGGGAAGAATTTTCTCTGCCCACGTGCATATGCGGGTTGGGCTTGGATATTCCATGTACACAAAGGGCCAACCTTTTTAAGGGTGTGCGCCACTTCAAAAAACAAAAAGATATGCAAAAAGGAAGAATGGAAATGCAGGAGGGACTAGTTTGTACTTACTTGTTCCAAGCAGAAGTTTGTTTCATCCACTAAAGATCATGCAATCAACTTCTTTAACAAATGGGTGTTTTTGGCTTTTTGGTCAATTCTCAATTTGCAATGGTGATAATGAGTTGCTAGCTTCTATTTATAGACTTTTTTTTTCCCTTTTGTCATTTTTTGACCCCCATTTTCATTTTTTCCTGGTTTGAAAACCATGTAACGTGGTTCTTGAGTTTCTCATTGGATGTTACGATACACTTTACTTTTGGTTTGATGAAATTTTTGGGAGTTGGGGCACTTTTAAGGTCCTTTGGTGAAACGTTTTTTTTCCAAATTTGTGCATTTAAGTTAGGACTCCACCTCCACTTGTTGCACCTCATTGACTTTTTCTCTTTGCCATAGGATTGATCCCACTGAGTTGTGACATAGAACCATCTTTTATGATCTAGAAGTGTTGTAATTCAGTGGTAGAATCTACCTTCACATGGATGCCCTAGGTAGATCCTCGTTCCATTTTGGTTTCCATGCTGTCGCAAATGACTTTAGGTTCGGGGTTCCTTTTAGTCTTATCCTTATTTTGGGCCTTCACATGTCTAATATGTTATCACTCTTGGTTTCACCCTTGACACTCCCAAAATAACAGGTCTTCTTTTAATCGCTTTTTAGACCCTCTAAAGATGAAAATATTTATGAGGGATCTTGTTTCCCTTCACGCTCGTCAAACTCAAATTTGAAGGGACATCTATCCAACAGTAGTTTACCCATTTTTCGGTCTAGATGGTCAATTGTACAAACAAAGGTATACTCTAGGAGCTTCAATTTTCTAGAACAACATTCTTAGGTTTAATTTTAACCCTTTTTCGAGCCCGAGGGACTAAATTTACGAAAAAGGAACCCATGGAATCCATAGTTAATCTCTTTTAAGACTCCTTGAAATTGAAAAGATCATCGAGTGAGCTTGTTTCTTCACACTCATTAAACCAGTCTAGAAGAACATCCATTATGGAGTCCATAGTTAATTTCTTTTTAGACTCCTTAAAAGTGAAAAGATCGTCGAGTGACCTTGTTCTTTCACACTCGTTAATTGGTTCAACAAAAATCTACTGGCATGAGTTTACCCCTTTTTCCGGCCTGTAGATTGAGGAAAAATGTACACCTCGAGATATTCATCTCACTGGGAGAGTTCTCTTTAGTAGATTTTATACTTTTTCATGCTAAGGAGACTAAAACTAGAAAAAGGCAGTGAGTCCATAGTTAAGCTCTTTTCAGACTCTTTAAAATTGAAAAGATTCTCGAGTGATCTCATCTGTGTCACACTTGTTAAAATGGTTTTGAATAGACTTATTTTCAGTGTTAATTTATCTCTTTTTCGATCCGACTAGACTATCTTCGAAAAAGGTACCCCAATGGAGTCTTCTTTTATGATTTTTCAGACTCTCTAAAAATGAAAAAACATTGATCTTACCTTCTCTGAGCTCATAAAAAAATACATTGAAGGGGGTTTCATCATGTCTTGCTAATCACAGTTGCATTCCGAAATTTTTTGGCCTAATGTTGGCTCCATGTGGCTCTAAACTGAACCTTTGAATCATGCCTTATATGCAAGCCTTGTAGCACTTTGCCTCTGCGATCTGACACCATGACCCATGGACGAATTTTCCCCGAGTGTCCTTTTCCTACACATGTCTCCTTGATATGAGAATTAATGTGTCCCTTACACTTGGAACTAGTATGATTGTGACACTCATTCCTCCTTTGTAACGTAGCATTCTTTTATTCTTTTTCAAGATTTCAAAATATTGAACAAGACAAAAAAAACAAATATACCCCAAAAAGAGGAAGGGAGAAGTATTTTATTTTTATGGAAGCACAATGAGCCACCCTTGGACAAAGCACATCATTTTGTTTGTCATCAAGCATTAGGATTTAATAGGACCTTAGGAAGTTGTTCTCGTAACATAGAGTTGTGTTCTCCTCCATTTGGTTATCCTTCAAAACATATGGAGAGTTTGCGTTGCCTCCTACATCGTGAACTTATATCAATGTCATGTTGCCTAAGTCTCATCATTAGTCATGCTATTGTTCAAGGAAATTTTTACCCAACTTGAGTCACCCCTTCTGCAGTTGGTCTCTTGTCCTAATGCCCAACCATCCCGAAAGTCCAATCAAGTCTTTGTTCAAAATAAATGAAGTTCTCTACCTAATCATCAAGATTCTCTTGTTTGTTCCTCGACGATCCATTGAAGACCTCTGGGTAGTGAAGTTGTACACTCACATTAAACTCCTACCCGATTTGTGAAGATCTTGAAGTTTTTGCTTGAGCTTTGAAGACCTCATCTCTAGCCATCAGGCGTTGTTGGCTTCTTGAAGATGGATATTATACATGTATATCTTTGATTTTGAGATATACATCTGCTATGTATTACTCGCGGCTACACTTTGTATAGTTATACGACATTGATCTACATTGTATTTGATTGGAAGCCATGATTTATTTCATCCTGAGCATGGGTATGCCCGCCTCGGTGAGACAATTGTTATTTTGCAGATGGCACCTCCCGAACTCTGGTCTCAGGCTCACTCGCTTCGTACGTTGGTAAATATTTGCACTGTATTTTAGAAATCAGATGCTCTTTTGACCTCACACATTAGGGGGCATCTGTTATAACCCTATTTTGCACTAGACATGCATACCTAACAGCCGACCATCTTACTTACTATTTTTTCCAAGTCAATAATGAATAGCTCTTCCTAAAAACCAAATTTTTGAAGATGTACGCGCCTTGCACCACTACTGCCTGCGTATGTATGCTATATGCACCGCTACTTCCCACGTATGTATGCTAGCTGCACCATTACATCCCGTGTATACTCATAAAATTTGCAAAAAATAAAAAATTGCAAGGGATTCGTTGAGATTACGGGCTATTGGGTGGTTTCCTAACCCATTGACCGCCTATAGTCTGTCACCCAAACGAATAACCATATTTTTGGCATATAAAAAGAGGTGTTGGGGTCCCATTCCAATTATAAACATAGCAACGATGAAGCTCTTCCCATTTTTCTTTCCCCCCTTGCCCCAAGAATTTACAGCCACAATGTGAGTTTTGAGCCATAATTCCTTATTCTTGCCCTTTTTCCTCATCCATAAGCCTATGCCCATTCTCTAGAGATAAGTATGAGAGAAGAAGGATATATTGAAGCAGTTGGAGCTTTTTGAAGAGGATCCTAGGACCGGGTTCGAGGAGCAGTCGCCAATGTCATTTTGTAATTGACTTTGTGAGATTAATATAAAGAAGTACTTTTGTCGTCTCGCCATATGATGTGTTCAATATTTATGCTTTATTTACATTTTTTTATGAAATTTAACCTACTAATTCATATATAGAATGCATGTTTGTAGTTTCTTGTTTGTCTTTTAGTGAATGCAAGTTAGCCTTGGGAGGAGATTTGCAGTCGAGAAGAGACTGAACGCAACGGGATCGACACCGGACGTGGATTTTAAGGTAGGACTACTGGATCCCTATACTTTGTATCTTATGCATGAATGTGGGGTGTTGTCGGGATAGTTGTGAAAAGTAGGGGAATTTAGATGGTTATCTTTGCCTGCACTTTAGAACCCTAGTGTAGTCCGTATGGGGGTTTTCCCACTATAGCAATTTTCAATCCTTCCTTTGAAACCAGAAAACCTAAGTACACTAACTCTCACTACATGAATGTACACTTCTTCAGGTTTATCAATAGTTTATATTCTTTTAAGTGATGTAACACTGCTCTCACATGCTCAACATGTTATGTAATTCTCCTGCTAAAAATCAATATATCATCCAAATATACAACCACAAACTTACCCAAAAATGGCTTCAAGACATTGTCCATCAATATCATGAACATGTTGGGTGCATTAGTTAACCTGAATGGAATTACAAACAATTCAAATAATCCATCTTTTGTCTTGAATGCAGTCTTCCATTCGTCACCTTCTCTGATTTGAATTCGGTGGTAACCACTCTTCAAATCATTTTTTGAGAAATATTTTGAACCACTCAGGAAATCCATAAGGTCATCCATTTTGGGCAATGGAAATTGATACTTGATAGTGATGTTTTTTATAGAACATGAATCGGTACAGATTCTCCACTCCCCTATTTTCTATGGAGTCAAAATTGTTGGTACTCGACAAGGAATTAAGATTTCTCTAATCAGTCCTCTATCAAGAAGCTCCTACACTTGTCTATTCACCTCTTCACTCTCTGTTGGATTCATCCTGTAAGATGATTTATTAGGTAAACTCGATCTGGGCATTAAATCAATTTGAAGAGAAATACTTCTCAGTGGAGGCAATCATTTTGGCACATCATTAGCAATAATATCCTTAAATTCATCCAACAACAACTTTATTTCTATAGATAGAACACTTGGATTTTCTACACCTTTCACTTCTTTTGGAATCACTGCTAAACACAATGTTTCTTTTTGTTCTTCCTGTAAAAATTATTTAGAAGAACATAACATGATTTTGTTGCTACTCGTGTTTATATCAACATAATTTCTTGTTGCTTCTATTGTATCCTCTAGCATTGGTGTTAATTTATATTGTTGTCCATCTTTATTGAAATCATATGTGTTTTTATTACCATCATGGTGAACTTGTCGATGAAATAACCATGGTCTTCCCAACAATATGTGCCATGCATCCATCTCAATCACATCACATAACACATGCTCCTGAAAACTCCCTATTTAAAAATTCAATAAACATTGTTCAGTAACAGTCACATGTTTTCCCTTGTTGATAAGTACCTAACCAGATATGCAAATATAATTCAATAATACCAAGAATAAACCATAAACCATTCACCATAACATTAACACAAGAAATAGAGAAAACCCTTGAGGTAGGGTAACACCATATATTAATCCTTATGGAAGGATAAAACTCCTCAGGCAATCCTTGCTTGTACAATCACAATATTCTTCACTATGTTTCATTACATTGCCTACACTTATTTATATAGCTCTCCCTATCTCCTAGGAACATTCTAGAGAGCCTTCTCACATTTATTACATCCAACTACCATAATGGTCCTTTATTAATATAGTGGACCTAGTCCACCTTACATTGAATGACCACATTCCCATATATTAATTGACTTCCACTAATAACACATAAATACATTCCCATTGGGTACCTCCCTAGGTATACTACACTTGTTCAACCAAGAAACACAATAAGGGTTCCGATGATTCAACCTTATCATGTTCAGTTTGTTCATACCTTCAGTGGATACCAAATTTTTTGTACTTCCTCCATCTATAATTAGCTTACAACATTTTTCTTGAACCTTAGATTTTGTTTTAAAAATTTTCTTTCGTTGTTCTTCTTCCTTTGCTTATTTTTGTTCAAATTTAAGAAACACCCTCTGGAACAAAAATATCTCACTTGTTCTTGCTGAAGAATAGTCACATTGTCTCCAACTACTGAAGCTTCATCAACCTTTGTCACTTTTTCCCGTTCTTCACCTCTTCTAACTGAAGTTTTCCTTTCTGGACATTTGAACTTCTTGTGTCCCTCTACACCATAGTGATAACAAGTAATTACATATCTTCCCTTTCCTCTTACGAATCCTCTGCCTCTACCAGCTCCATTTCCTCCTCTTCCACCTTGACCACTGGAAGATTCTTATTCATATTTGTTTCCTTTAGCATTCCCTTCTTTACCTCATCCTTTAAAACCTCTTCCTCTACCTCTAGGATTTTTTTTCCTCTCAACATGTTCTTCTACCTCCAGGGCAACTTGACAAGCTTCATCAATAGTGCGGAAATAGTGTGTGCTCATTTAATCTTGAATCAAATACTACAACCCATTTACATACCATGAAAATCATTGGAATTATAGTTCTTTGAGGCCTACTTTGAGTGACAACCTAAATAACTCTTCAGTGTATTCGCGAATAGATGTCTCCCTTTGGCTGAGGTTCTCGACTTGTTAGAGAACTTTTTTTTGCAGGAAGAAATTTCTCTTTAATCTTTGTAACCATCTTCTTCCAATTTCTTATTTTCTGCAGCTGATTATTCACTCTATCCTTTTACAGCATATCCCACCATAGCGTTGCATGGAATTTTAGTTTCATAACAACAAATCTTACCAGAATTGGATCCTGGACATTTTCATACACAAAGTGTCTTTCAAGTTCTCCAATCCAGTGTTGCAAATGAAGAACATCATGACACTTGTAAAATTTCACTATACACAACAATTTCAGCACGAGTTTCATCATCACACTTGTAAATTTTTACTATACATGGTAGTTTCGGCATGAGTTTCAACACGAGTTTTAGCACGAATTTCAGCATTACACTTGTAAATTTTCACTATACGTGGCAGTTTTAGCACAAGTTTCAACATGAGTTTCATCATACATAAGAGTAGTTGCATGAGTGACAACAATTCAAATTCATAACAAAATGACTAAATAAAATGGACCACTAACACATTCCTTATTCGACTTATTGTCTAATTTGCGGAATAGAAATATTTTTAGGTGATATGGATTTCCATAGCCCAAGGATGCTCCTGCATCAATATGTCATAAAAAATGGTTTTTTATAAATGAGGTTGAACATCCAAAAAAAATTCCAAGTATACTAACTATATGCACATCGATCTATCTTATAATAATATTATACATCATCATTTTTTTAGGCCTCTTATGTGCTTCCCAATTCCTATTTAAATCATCAACATCCATGTCTTCATTTTCTAGGGGCTCTTCAAAAGTCAATTATGCTTGATTCTTCTCACATAGAGAACGCATGGTATCATACTCACAGTGTGCAGGCTCTTATGAGGATTCATCACCTACAAAAACAAAAAATATTAAATCTATATGGCCAATTTTTAAATATCATTGAAGTAGTTCAATAATATTAAAAAACAACTATGCAATGTAATTATTTACTTGTTGCACTACTCAACACCTTTTGAATGGATGCCATGTAATCCTCTTAAGGTGTAGGAGCCTCAAGTACAATATTATCTTCCATTGAAACCACAAAATTTATAAGGACACAATCATAAATCTAAGTAAAAAAAATTAGAAGTACAAAATTTATAACTAAGAAATTATTAAGTATATAATTAATATACAACCATATTATTGTCGTGGGTCTCAGTCGTAGGAACAATGTGGGGCTACACCCCACTGGAATGGGGATACTCGAGAGCACCATGTTGTGGAGACACTGCACTATTAATGCATTTCTCTCTGGTACTAATGGCCTCGTTGATAGTGTTGCTCCCCTGATTAAAACAAAGTAACACATTAAATTTATGGACGATATCAAACATGAATGTATTTTATAAGTAATGAAAGTTTAATGTGGGTTGATTTTTATTTACCTTATCTTGCAAACTTGATCTTAGGTTCTGCCCCATGCTTTTTTTATGTTTGACCAAAGCTTGATAGTCGTACCTATAACCAATGTCGAGGTCTTCCACTATGGTTTCAGTTCCAAAGTCGTCGCCCTACATTGCATAAGAGTATGTATTTTTAATGTTATTGGCTGCAATTACCTGAAAGTTGGAAGAGGATACAAATAATATTGTTAAGAGGTTCGGGTACCTATATTTCGTGACTGTAACTTCATGTAGCCACCCTGGGCTAGATTTTGTTATCCATGTTTGGAAATCCTTTCTTTGGTTTCCTTATAAGTGTTAGGAAACCTATCATACAAAATTTTCAAGTATGTTATATACCACACTTTTATTTATATCTCAAAAAAATTAAATGTATTGAGTTCAAAATGTAATTTACCTTGGGGTACCAGTTGGTGTTTTCCCTTCTTTTCTCAATTTTTTTTCCTTTGCATCCTCAATGAGCATCTTCCTAGTCCCTCTATGGAATTGTGGGAGGATGCTCATACTTAGAGTTATTTTTCAAGTGAATCCTATACACATCTACTGTATATTTGAGATATTGGCCAGCTAAAGTGGTGGTCGTTCTTTTATTGAATATGCCTACTCCAAAGAGGCCTTAATATAATCCATAAGTTATTTTTTGAGGTCAAAATTCTGGGAATTCCACCTCGTGCGTATGGTTGACCCAATAATCAGGAATGCCTTGTTCTCCAAGTGCCTATAAAAATGGTCATTTCCTACACGCAAAAATATATGATCATTAATTTCAAAATAATAATATAGATTATTTGTGTTTGAGATAGAGAACATGAAACAGTTAAAATATTAAAAAATACTTGGGAGTCTTATTTTCTTTAATGGAATTCCTTTCTCATTGACCATAAATCTGCATGGAAGGGTCCTCATGTTGGTAACACATCTTACTCCAAGAAATGAAACCATATAATCCACATCATCAGGCTAATATATGTCACCACCTCTAAAGCCTGGCTATGTGGTTGTTTGAGGGTGTATGTCATGGATCCCATATAAAGCTCTGGAAGGTAGAGAAATAAATATCCTTGCAGGTATATGAGGGCCCACGTCAAGAATTTGTGGCATCTTTGCAGTTCCATTACTACCAACACTGGGATGAACAGACTCCAAATAACTCTATATAAGAAAGAAAATGTTTTTTCGTTTTGATAATGTAAAAGTTAAAAAACAAACTCTCATAATTGAAATTATGACATAAAAAAAATCACTTTAAATTATGGTCATTACCTTATATGTATTAGGTTGTTTCATAACTAGTTTCATCCTTTGTTTGACCTCAAGAGTTTGATCTTAAAGGTTTATCAAGCAAGAAACTTGCTCGTTCGCTTTAATGATATTTTTTTGTATAGTTACCATCTGGTCAAGGGATAAATACAAATTATCCTCGCTAGGCGAATCATGAGCATCATGGCCCGTATACTACATATTTCAAAAAAAAAAATGTTATTTCAGTTATATAAAGAAATAAAATAATTGATCACCACATAAATAAAATTATATAAAAAAATAATAAAATTCACGTATAATGTAAGTCAAAATTGTTAATCATTTACAGGTTATGTGGCTAACCCATTTCCAAGATCATCCTGCCACATTATAATATAATTAGAACCCATAAATATTTGAAAATTTGTTAAAGATAAAAAAATGTGATTTCCACACAAATAAAATTATATAAACAAATAATAAAATTCACATTAAATGTAAATCAAAATTGTTAATCGTTTACTTGTTAAAGATAAAAAATATATAATGCAATAAGTAGAGGTTGCCTAAAGAGTTGTTGCATAAGTACCTTCACACTATTATTTGATGTATCTATTAAATTCAAATGGTAATCCACTAATAACTCTTCCCCGTGAACTATCTTTTTTATTATGCACACGAATACCTGATTCCCATTGCGTCCCTCATATATGCAATTTGCTTTATTTTTCTTTTGTATCAGGTCATGTGTGATTTATAAACCCTTCGATATTGTCAGAATATTTAGGCCTTCCATCAATATATATATAGTCTCTCCCTTAGCTTTATCGTTGTTTATTAGCTTTATAAAATTTACAGCGAGTGTGTATCTCTGCATACCTCGCATGTACCAGAACAACCACATCCAATATCTATAATCATAACATGGTCCCACATGGTCCATCAATTCAGTTACTGTATTGTATTTTATAGTTATTCCATCCATGGAAAATATCCCTACGCCATGCAAGGAGGAAGGTCCAATGTGATATGTCCTATTATTGACAATGAAGTCAGTGTCCAATGAAGGAAGTTCCTTAGGTATAAATTGTTTCACCAAATGATTATACATGAGTGGCACCTCTATGTCTCCTATGATCGCATCATCATAAGCGAATGATCCTTCTTCAACAAGAAAAAATTCCATGCATCTACGCAATTTTATTCTGACCTTTTCACCTCTAGTCTTTGTTCGCATATCAAATCTACTAGATGTAGTTGCATTTCCCTTTGTTTGTCCTTAGCTTCCTGATCTATAATCTAGATAGAGAGAGAGAGATGGTGAAGCAGTAAACTTGGTGCACAACACAAAACAACCCATCCAAACAAAACACTCAATGCACAGAAAACAAAATTACCACATAGAAGTGAAGAATGAGATCCGGAAAAACATCATCAACTGTTTCCAGAGAAGGAGACTCTCTTTAGTAATATGAATGGAGATTTATTTCCTCTACATTATTTGTAGTTACAATAGATATTTTTGTGTTGTTTTTGTAGTTCCATGTGTAATTAGACTAGTGAGGGTAATTTCCATGGCAAGGGACTGACACTAGTAACTAACTAAGGACTGACTATACTAACTAAATACTTGTATAGGAATTTCCTTGCTCAAATATACTAGAGAAGGATTTTTACAAAAATATGGACTGACACAAAACTGACACGGAATAGAACTGACATAGTCAATAAAAATTAGCAATGCTTTGCTCAATTGGATTGGTGATAGAAAATTACGGTAGTAGTTAGTGACACAATGATAGTTATATTCTACTAATTGGCCAAGGAAGGTGTACTCCCTTCCTGGTGGCCCAATTCCTCTTTTTTTAGATCTGGAAGCATCTCGTCTTCCACTAGCAACTGCGGAAACTTTAGCTGCATAGTCTTTGATGTCATCCGTTTGGACTGCGCTAGAGTTTTTCCATGTTTTCCTACCAGATATGAAACATGTTATTGCTGACGAGTGGTCCTAGTCTACATATCCAAAATTTTATCATGCAGTAAATGATGTTGAAATTCAGGAATATTGTCCATTGGATGTTGGATTGTTATTGTGTCTTCGAGAATTGGTTTCTTGAATAAATTTAAGTTGTTGATGTTGAGAACATCATGTATTCCCAAATTTTTGGAATGTCCAACCGATACACATTCTCTCCAATTCATTCCAAGACTGTATTTGGTCCATACCACAATTGATGCATTTTGTGATGACGTCCTTTGAAGCGTTGTTTATCTAGTTGTGTCCACACTCAGTCATCTAATTGAAATTTCAATGGAGTGTGATGTTTTTCATGACGTTGCTTGGCACGATCATGTGTTGCTTGTAAAGAAGTTGCAACTTGAGAGTTTTTATGTGTTAAATTATGAACAAAACTACGTGTTATCGGACTAATCGGTAGGTGCGGACACTAATAGATCTCCCTAGATCCACCTGGATCTAGAACAAAACAGGATAGGACATGACTCTTTCCCTAAGTTACGATCATTGAATTAGCTAGTAAGGAGGAACAAGTGACGTACCTTTGTATCACTTCCTTAAGTCTATGTTTCTCCCGCTTCACTCTGGTGCTCTCATGAGGTCAAGACCAAGACAGCACAGAGAAACCAAAGTAAAGATAGCAAAATGTATTCAATTTTCTACTTATACATATGATCAAGGAATTACACAATAAAGTAAGAATGACTTTATGGGAAAAGGACATGCCGTTGTATCATATTAATTGAAAGTAGAAGATACAACTTGATCGCCTTGATGTTGCAAGCTTCCTTTCAGTGACTCTTGGTTCCAACACACACACTTGCTCTATACTTTCATGAACAGGATCCAATTCCTCTTGATAGACCGACTAGAGTCTCCAAGATTTTGTTCAAGTAGGGTTATTCACACAATTCCTTCACCAATTCTTCAATTAATCTTGCTTAACCTTTTCCATGAGAATCCTTTAAATATATAGGAGAAGGAGAGATGGTTACATGGATGAGGATGATCCCATCAAATATGTGAAGTTAGTAAAATGAAAACCATATGAATGCCAACTCATTTTCTAGAAGATTCCCTTCTAGAACCCTCGAGACCTCTTCTCTTTTCCAAGATCGAAAACAAGTTCGCACCCTATGTATGGATAAAACTGCGAGAATTTCACACCCTAGATGAAGGTGGCCTACGAGAATGGGTCATTCTCACACCCTAGGCCATATGCATCTTGTGAACTCACTTTGAAAATATGTTTTCTGGAAGGAGATAAATGCCACTTTTCTCAGGAGAAAGTTCTTGTTGGGAGCCTAAGTACACCATTGTTAATACATCACCAAGATGACCAAAATCATGTGTAACACTACGTGCGGCCTATTTCTCTTATTGTTGGTGTGATGATCCAGACAAAGCCAAAATGAGAGGCATATATGTGGGAGGAAGGGGATGGAAACCAATAAACACCTCGAATGGTGAAAAACTAGTGGAAGAGTGTGTGGGCATGTTATAGCTATTTTTAGAATTAGAGGTCACACCTAAAATGTTGTAGGTGTAAGCCTAATACCCATCAGAATTTGAATAATTAAATAAATTTTATGGTTGGTGGATTAGAAAGAAAGAACAAGAAAGAGAGCAACAGACTATTTGTAGAGACATTCCATTGGGCACGGAGTCATAACATTCTACATATCAAAGGAAATCAAGCTACCTACAAGACAAAAGGGATATATAATGATGAATAGAAGAATGAAGTAGATAACACTAAGAATAAATATTCATCAAGAAATGATCCTCTTTGAAAAAGGAATAAAAAGAATACTTGAACAAAAATCATGAAAGAAGGAAATCACTGCAAATCCTTTACAACTCATGAATCTCCTAACCATGAAAAAACATTGATCCCCAATGTATTAAATTCATTCAAGAAAGATGAAAATGTAAAATGTAAAATAGAGAAAACAAAATTTAATAGTAACAGTTATCATGAATCTCTAATGGCATAAATGTTACATTTTAATATGCCCAACAGGCTTACAAATCACCATACACAGCTAAACTGCCTCAAGCTCTCTCCTAACTCTTTCCAGTATCTATTTGGAGTCATCTCACTCATTAAATATAAAATTACATCAATAAAATCTCTAGGAGGTTGCATCCTACTCTATGCATTGGATTCTATTCCTAAGAGATATGTGGCAAACATAAAATCCAACTAATTCCTTGATTCCTGGAAACTGTCTTTTAGAATAAATGCAATTGCATCCAACTCATTGCATGGAGATTTAGTGGAGATGAATATTAGGTACAAGTTTCCCTTGGTGTCTAACTAATATTTGAGAACACATTCGAGCCTCCTTAGATAGGTTTCAGCTCTCCTATAGCTCAAACTTATCATATCGTTAGAGTTTGCAATGCAATTTCAGGATTCACTGCAAGATTTCCTATAGCTGATGATTTCAACTTTTCTACCAAGCATGAACTGGGTCAGGCTGATTTGTGGTCAACAAGTCAATGGTAATATGGCGCTTCTCCACACCAAATTTCAGAAGAAACCAGATCGACATTTAAAAGTTATGATGAAAATATGATTTTTCTGTGTACCAGTTGAGTTTGCAGCACATAGTTGAGTTTGCAATGTGCAGTTGATTTTGCAGTGCGTAGTTGAGTTTACAGCACACAGTGAAGTTTGCAGTGCATAGTTGAGTTTGCAGCATGCAGTAAATTTTGCAATGCATAGTTGAGTTTACATCTTGTAGTGAAGTTTGCAGTGCACAGTCAAGTTTGCAGCGCATAGTTGCAAATGGAAATTAAGATAAGAAATGATAAATATTTCTTTTGAAACCGACCCTTGGAGATGTCCGATGATGGATAGATGATAAAAAAAATATTTCTTCTAACAATTGTGTTGTATAATATGGAGGTAGGAATCCCACTATTTATTCTTAACAAAATAGTTTTGAAGTGCATGTACCAAGGTATGATTTACTACCTGTGTTTAACCATTGGTCTAAGGGTGAAAATATGTGGAAAAGGGAAGATGACACCTAAGTATAGTCCAAAGAGTGCAGAAAAAGGTGATAAGGAAGAAAAAGTATCTATCAAAAATTATTCTACTGGTTAGGCTGAAGTGGGGCCAAATATGTCAGAAGAAGAGAACAATAGTTTGAGAAGTGGAAGTTGTCTTATGGCATGGGAGGAATATTTTCATTTTGGAGAAATGACATACAACTACCCAAATCGCATCATGCTTGCGCAATGCAGTAGGCAGGCCACTCAAAAACTGCATAGAAATAGATTCCCATGGAAGGGAGGGGATGCATAATGGTTGATAGAGACTGTGCTTGTGATTATAAGGTTTACTTTGAGAGCATAGTGAATAGGTTTGAATGAAGCGTTCCACCTATCTAGACATAGTTGGCCAATAAAGGTGGTGTTGGAGGTTGAGAATTATTTTGGTTGTGCCAAAGTGACCACCACGGGACGAATCATGTTCCTCTTTCATAAGAATCAGGTGATCCTCAGATTGTGGGACATAGAGTCGGTTCAATCGATAGAGAAATCCCTCCTAGATGTTATAATCAAGGAAAGGTATTTGATTAATTTTTGTCGATTGTTGCATCACTTCCAAAATTTCCTTGAATAATGTGTCTATTTCATACATTCCTTTCCATTTTTCATATGTCACACACCTTACTACTAAATTATGCATTAATTGTGCAGGTGGGTGACTTAGCAAATATGCCAGTTTGCTAGTGATGCCTTTCTTCTACTTTATGACATGATGGAACTGTTCGACTTAGGCGGCCCACTTGAGGTGTCTCAGTTATTTCATTTTACTCTGTGAGTTGATGAAGATGAGCAGGTGGTGATTGGTGTGAATAATGGTTTCTTTTCCCAAAATGTAATGGTGCCACTGCTTCAAATCATGTACCAAGATGTAAGATTCTTTTTCGTATGTACTGTAATTGATTTTGTCTTCCAAAAGTTTCCCTGAATGATAGGCCATTGAATTACCTCTTTGTTTAAGAACAACCCCAATAGAGAATTGAGAAGCATTCAACTCAATTTCAAGGGGTTATTCCAAATATAGTAAGTGAAGGGCTGGAGCAGAGAATAAAGATGTTTTTAAATTGTCAAAGTGATGTTGTGCCTTTGCATTCCAATTGAACTTGTATTGATTAGCTAATTGATGCAGCAGATCAGCTAATTATGAGAAATGGGCGACAAATTTCTGGTAGAAATTTATGCCATCCATAAATATTTTGAGAATATGTGCATTAGTTGTCAATGGCCATTGAGCTAGTGCCTACAGTTAAGAAGGATCTGGATGCACCTCTGTTTGGTGCACAATTGTTACAGGAGAATCCCCCTACGGACAAGTGGATTTCCTCTTGGATGCTAGACCCCTAACTCCAAGACAAAAAGTGCTATTATGGACACTGACATCCCTTTATCATAAAGATAAAATATCAAAGAAGAAGCGGGAAGAAAGGAAAGTACCTTTTTACTAATGTTTTTCCTTGCTCTCTCCAGGATGATCTTGATATCCAAGTTCGGTTGAAGGTCCTGTGGTACAATGAGCAACAACAACAATACTTTTTGCTCTACTATTATTAGCTCTATAATGAATCTATGAAAGAAACAAGTTCATATACACAAAATTTAAAGGAAACAAGCTAAGCATGAATTTATATTAATGAGAAAAAAGTGTTGCTTATAGCCATGGATGTAGTGCAGCAGCTTCACCAAGCTCCCTTTGTCCAGACGCTTGCTCAAATAATCCACACACAGAATGTTGATGCTTTATTGTTCATCTCCCTTATGAGATCATAAGTTTGATGCCTCTAAACTGCCATCCCTTTCACCATGAGGAGGCCTCCTTATATAACCTTTGAGAGGCCCAACCACTTGAGAGATATTCGGGGTAAGTTGAGGATTCCTCTCCTTTAGTTTTGGATATTCCCTAAGATCATGCCTTGAACTCATATTCGAATCCAACCACCTTCAGATATTGAGGGGATTCTTCCCTGATTTATCTCAACAAGCCAAAAATTTGCTCAGAAAGGGAAGCGCTTCCCCAAAAGGGTGAACAGAGTGCTTGGAACACTCCCCCAAAGGAGTCTAGGGAGCGCTAGCACTCCCTAATAGTGGGTAGGGGAGTGCTCCCCTTCAAAAAATCATTTTTGAGTGGTTTTTTCAGTGTCAAAAGACTTTTACTTTTCATCAGATGATTTCTCCTTCTAAGACCAGTCTTTGAGGGTGTCTTAAGTGTCCTTATGATGTTGTTAGAGGCAAGACATAAGCAATATGGTAGTATGATGTTTGCGACACTTGCGACACTTGTGGTCAAGATGCGACACTCGCAGACAACATGCGACACTTACAACACTTGTAATGATGACACTTGCGACACTATTGACGTGAGTAATTTTGAGGTGTAACAGATTTACCCCCAAAGTGAGAAGTTAGAAGACGTGATGACTGAAGTACTTTGTAGAATTTTTCAAGCAAGGGAATGGATGTAGAGAAGTTGCACACAACCATCCAACAAATATTATGACAACTTTCAAAGCCAAGGAAGGCATACCTATGCTTGGGTGATAAAGACTTCCAAAGTATGGCCGCAAAAAAATACACCATGAATCCATAATCATATTGATAAAAGGTATAGCCACTAAATATACAATGTTGATATATACTCATATGACCTGACTGATCATAGCCACAAACAATATACAGTGGATCTACGAGATGACAATACATAGCCACAACCAATACAAAGTTGATATATGTAACAATATATGTGTCATAGTTCAAAAGAAAAATCCTTCGCAACCTGGGCAAAGTATATATCAGAGTGGTGACTCAACCAAGGGTCTTCTTATCGATCCTGATGCAGTACAATTCTAACCATGTGAATAGTTGTTCTGATGCCAAACATGGCAGAAACCACTTGATTATTGGTCAATGAGGTAAAACGTTAACAAGTGTGAGGGAGATCACCATTGATGTCAATGATTCCCAAGGTACCCTAGTACATTCCAAAAAATGTGAATGGATGCGCTGAATTCGACCATCCATGGAATCATCCAATCATAGGTCAATGATGTAAACCCACTTTTGGAAGCGAGGAGGCCTACCATTGAGGCATGCAGGTCCCAAGGTAATAACTGGTTTCTAAGTCTAGTTCCTGGATAATGTGTTGGATTCGACAGGAATAGCCTCGTCGAAGGAGGGCCTTGATGTATCCCCCATCAACGACACAAAAATGACACAGATATGTAATTGGTAGATCAAATTAACATAGACTGACACGAGTATTGAAACATGATATTTGTGATGGTTGACTCTTGAGGCAGATACTTCCCTTGAACACTGAGGCACAACAATAGAAACGTGACATGGACCAAAATTTGTTGATACAGTGGATGCTGTGACTTTCGTCAGGTGACCCAAAGGATTAAAGTAAACTCAGAGGATTGGTTCAGTGTAGAGGCTTAGAGGATAAAAATGCATGCAAAGACAAAGTTCCGTATTCAAGGGCGACTGTAAGAGTTACTGGTAGTGTTCTCAAAAACTTCTTGGCTTACTTCTTTCAATTGTTTCCTCCATCAAGATCGATGAGTACCTCTTTTTAATTGAATGAGCTCAAGGAGGGTAAAACATGCTCGATATGACTCACCTTCAGTAAGTCCCTCTTCCTTTTTTTAGCGAACTGGAAGAAGTAAGGGTCCAGTCCCATATGGGACCTTCAATGTATGATTGTTTAACGATTCCAGAGAAGGTAAACTCGGTAGTTTTTCATATTTACAGATTCTAAAAACAACTTAAAGATGAATCCAATGTTGTCCTTTTTCGTAGTGTTAGTCTCACGAGGCCAAAAAAGAGATAAATTATCACTCGAAAGACACCCTTTCAAACCTTTTAACGAGTGGGAAAGGAAGCAAGATAACTCGACAATCTTTTCATGTTTAGAGAGTTTAAAAAGAGATTAAAGGAGACTCCAAGGGGTTCCTTTTTCGTGTATCCATGCGATCCTGAAAAAGAGATAAAAGGTTGCTCGGTTAAATTCTCATGTTTTTATGAGCACAAGAAAGAACAAAGACTAAGCTCAGTATGCCCTTAGCTTGAAACGCTAGTGGCTTAACTCCAAAATGATCATCAAAGGCTGGAGACATGCCCCTCCAGGTTTCAATTCATTCACCGACTTTGAGGTTGTCACCAATTTCTGTACTAGATGGAGAAAAAGGATACAGGTGGATGAAATGAAGGTTCAAAGATGAGACCTAACAAAATACTCGACTTGACATCTACGAGATCTGGTGAAAGACTTGATTTCATAGGAAAGGTGATTGTTTCATTTTTTAGCGAGCTTGACACAAGAAAATAACTATGCTCAGGGCTCCAGGTTTAATCCCTAGATTTTTGTTTCATTTTTTAATGAGCTTGCTACAGAGAGAAAAAACTATGCTCAAATATTTTGTTTCACTTTTTAACGAGCTTGCCATAGAGAAGAAAAATGTGATCGTGACTTCTTATTGATCATGGATTTCAAGAGGATAATGCTCTGGAAGGACACCACGTCAAAGGACAAAACTCGGTCATGGCTTCCAAGACATCTTCACTGGATGGAATAAGAATTCTCTGGAAGGAAAACATGTCGAGGGCCGTGACAGGGGTAATAAGATTAGGCTCCAAAAGTCTTATCAAAGATATCACCATGTCAACTATCAGATATAAATCATCTTCATTGGCAACTGAAGCCATGGAAGATAATGCCATGTAATTGACCTGTGCAGGGGTGAAACCGACTGCATATAAGACCCATTTAGGGAAGTCATTAGGTTGATAGTCAAGTCAGGGCCAACAAACTAAATTTGATCAATAGTCACCATTTTTCCATCGTGCGGGAAGGATATCACACGGAAAAAAGTGGACACAATAGATTTCATGGAATAGACATAATCTCACCCAAGGAGTAAATAGAAATCCACGAGGTCCTAGACTATCATAACATCAATGAAGACATTTTTCCCTCCGAAAGTTATGAGAAAATGAGGAAGGATCCCTAAAGGGTGACTGGTTCTTCTGTTAAAAGTTAAAAGAGTTTGGGTAACCGGCACAAGATGAGGATAACCCAAAGCTTTATAAGAAATAGAGGAAAAAATACTAACAGACGAACCTTCATCTATCAGTGCATGAGGAATGTTTCGACCACAAACTTTTACTGTAATCTTGAAAGGCATGTGAGAGGGAAGATGAGGTCCATTTAGCACACCCCAATAAAAAAGGATGGCCTCATTACATGGAAGGGTTTTCACAGGAGGAGAAGGAATGCCCCCCGACACGGTAGATCATGTTTCAATGAGAAAAACGTGGGTAAAATCAGATTTACTCTCTGGCGGGAGAGTAGGATCGATTGATGTTGGGATCAAATCAACCACCTTGGCACTCTTCAAAGTAAGACTGTGATTGACCGATGATATAACTGGAGCAACCACTTTGGCACTTATCAGAGGAACAGTGGGATTGACCGATGATGTAATTGGAGAAACTACTTTGGCACTCGTTAGAGGAGGAGTGGGATTGATTGATGAAGTCACTGGAGAAACCACTTTGGAAGTCGTCATAGGAGGAGTGGGATCAATTGATGGTGGAATCAGATCAACCACTTTAACACTCTTTGGATGAAGGGTGGGACTAACCGATGAAGGAACTAGATCAATCACTTGGGTTTCACTCTTTTGATGAAGAGTGGGGATGACTGATGAAGTAACCGAAGAAACCACTTTGGAACTCATGAAATGAAGGGTGGGACTGACCGAAGAAGGAACTAGATTAGTCACATTGACACTTTTCAGATGAAGGGTGGGGCTGACCGATGATGGAATTGGATCAATTACATTGGTTAGTGGTTCAATCGAGGATGAAACTAGATTGACCACTGGATCAACTGGATTGACCGGAGATGGAACTGGATTGACCATTCCATCAAATAATGATGGGTTGGGGGAAATCCAACGATAACCAGCTAGAAGTTGAAGCTTTTCCAAAAGAGAATAAGCCTCATCCATGCAAGTACAAAGGTCAGAATAATGATCACCTTTTCATAACATACAAGGGAGTTTGAAAATTGTCTTCTTCTTACCAACCTTAACATCACTAGTCGATGGGGTATTACCGGTATGACCAGCAGGGGCTGATGATGTGGAGGACCACTCTTCTAAGACCTTGGGAATACCATGGAAATCCCTTAGAAAGTGGTCACCCTTACAAAGACTGCAAGGGAATTTGGGTTTCAGATTATTGATTTTAATCTTGTTGACCTCATCAACATTCCCAGTACTATTAACAGTAGTTGTTTTCTTGGATCCAACATCTGATGTTGTTGGAGCCTTGGTCCTTTTTGGGTTTTTCTTCTTCTTCGCTTTATGTTTCTTCTTCTTCTGATCAACCTGTCTACCTGCTTTAGATATTTCACTAGGTGAAAAAGGAGAAAGGGAAGGAGACTTAATGGGTGAAGAAGACGAAAATTCGACATGAGGTTGATGTGTGGGTGGTGTTAAGAACCAAACATCAATATAGCATAGAAAACCTTAGGAAAAGTACTCAATGCCTTGAAAAAGAGATAATTTTAGATAACAAGCCTCTTTGAGGGGGCAACCTCCTTTTACCCCACTTAAATGTTCAAGTACAAGATGATTCAAAATGAAAATGTCTCCTTGGTATATATAGGAGACTACGAGGTATAATTACAACTAATGGCCTTAAGACAACATAAATAAAATAACATTACTAATCTAATATGCCCCAATTAAGGGTTAATGAGCCAATATTAGGGCTTAACATGCCCCTCCCCTTGAGACAAGTGTTGTCTGCAACGCTTGAGTAACTCTGGATGCTTCTGTATAAAAGACTCATCTTCCCAAGTGGAATCTTCAGCCAGTAGTTTCCTCCATTTAATGAGATACTCTGAAATGGATCTATTCCTCAGTTGGAAAATTCTTGTGTCAGTGATGGTTTCAGGCTCCAATAGGATTTTTCCTTCCTCGTCAAGTTCTGGAAATATAGTTTGAACTGGTATCTTGTCACCTATAACCTTCTTTAAGCATGAAACATGGAAAACTGGGTGTACTTGTGAAGATGTAGGCAACTCCAATTTGTATGCCATAGTACCAATATTTTGCAACACCTTATAAGGGCCATAGTACTTTGGTGATAATTT
>ML779950.1:909170-946068 GCA_009831015.1 Picea engelmannii
ATTCAATCTTTGGAAGTTCTCAATGTGCTCGATAACTGAACCCTTTTGCTTGAGATTTATCAATTGGCTAAAGAAGGTATTGCTCCTTGTATCCTCATAGTGTGCTATCATTTCTTTCATGAAAATTGTCCAAGTGATGAGTGATTTGCAAGAACAAAGCCATCGATACCATACAAATTGATTATGTTCTAAATATAAAGAATCAATTCGTACCTTTTGTGTATGTGGCACATTATGGAGATCAAAGAATTTCTCCATCTGAAGTATCCATGTGATTGGGTCCTTGCCATGAAACTTCCTCATATCAATCTTAGGAACGTGGTTGGTCTTCAAACCAAAGTTGGAGTTTCTCCATTCTTGATTCACCTTCCTTGTGTCCTCATCATGAATTTCATGGGATGCATTTTCACTATCAGGTGTCTTCTCTGTTACGAAATTTTTCAATACTTCCATGATCTCCCCTTTTAAACCATCTATCTTAGTATCCAACTTAGCTTCCATTGAATCCATCTTAGTATCCAAATTAGCTTCTATTGAATCCATCAACTTAGCTTGCATTGAATCCATATTATTTTGTAGTTCATTTATGTCCCTATGCATTTCTTCACCTTCATCAAGAGTCCAATTAGAATTTTCTGGAGGCTTATTTGGTGTAGAAGGTCCCTTTTTCAGTGGCATGTTAGCCAAGTATCACTTTTGAATCTTGATTTTGAGGCGGTTTTGCCAGACAATATTTATTTTGTTCTATCTCCCAAGTTTCGGCCCTTCTGGGTATGAAACTTTCTTTTAGTTAGTTCTCTGATATTTCTTCTCTACAATGCCACAGGTCTGATCAAAATTGGATGTGCCAAGTGGAATTTATGGTAACTTCCTCATAACTTACCAATTTTTCGCCTTTCCAGGAGATCTCACTTGTATAGCATGCCACACACAAAATAATTGATATAAAATTCTGAAACTAACACCCAAAATACTACAGGTTGTTCATGATCCAATGAAACTAGTCCCACTCAATTTGGATCCTCTAGAAAGCAGTTATGATTGTTTTACCTGGAACACCTTCTTGAGACTAGTCAATAGGACTAGTCAGATACCCTATCTTGCACAAGGTGTATCTACAAATTTAAGATGACCTAGAAGCTGAACTCTTTACCACAAATACCTTACTAATTCTTGCAAATTTTCCTCTAGATTTTAGGGTTTGAAACATTACAGAAACGTTTTTATAGCGAAAATTCTGCAATGACTCATTTCAGGATGATTCCAGAACCCTATCTTGTACAGGCTATATCTCCAAAAGTATAAAGCCTCAGGAGATGAATTTTGAACCCAACGTACCTTGATCTATCCACTAAATATTCTTGAAGCTGTTCTTTCTGAAACTTTCTAGAAAAAATGTTATAGTGAAAATTCCATGGTGTCTCATATGTAGCAGCAAAACCCCAAGACCCTGAGCTCTGATACCATATGTTAAGAACCAAACATCAATATAGCATAGAAAACCTTAGGAAAAGTACTCAACACCTTGAAAAAGAGATAATTTCAGATAATAATCCACTTCTAGGGGGAAACCTCCTTTTACCCCACTTAAATGTTCAAGTACAAGATGATTCAAAATGAAAATGTCTCCTTGGTATATATAGGAGACTAGGAGGTATAATTACAACTAATGGCGTAAAGCCGACATAAATAAAATAACATTACTAATCTAATATGCCCCAATTAAGGGTTAATGAGCCAATATTAGGGCTTAACAGGTGGTGTACTGACATATAAAGTATTAGGTGCAGTTGAAGCACTGGGAGGATTCGATATAACCGGAGTGGAAAACAACCAAACCAATAATCTGATGGTGAGTCCCGGAAGACTTAGTGTGGCAATGTATGGAGGACGAAAGTTTCCAAAAGAAGGAAAGGTGTAAGGTTCCCTAGGACAAGGGGTTCCTCCATTGGTACTCTTAGGATTTGATGCCATGAACACTGACTTGACCTAAGGTCCACTAAGTAACACAAACAACACACGCTATGAATATCAGAAGCAAACAATCAAACAAACCTTCCCACAATGAAACCACTAGTTGGTGATGAAATCCAATGTCGCAAGATGAAAATAGGAAGGGGCGGGGATAGAGCGGGTGGATCAGTTACATTGGTGACCTACTTAACGGACTTACGCCTTAGTGCAAGCTTCCATGCAGTAAATGTGCATTTACCCTCCAAGGAGCCCGAGTGAGTTTGACCAACGTTTGTTCCAGGTACATTGAGACTTCCCTTCACCGTCACCTTGTGTAAGACCCTAAATATTATGGCTACTAAGGTCACCAGCAGCTCCTTGGTTGGTAAATTTGGCAGTCCAGTCCGAACGTATGGGTAGGATAACAAGTCTCAAAATCCTTCAAGAGAACTGAGGACAAGTGGACCGGTAGAACTCCAGAGGATCCCAAATGGATTCAGAATTCATGAAGCACCGAGACCAAATGAAGATAGTTGAACCTCAATAAGAACCCCCAATATATGATACGACTACTATGAACGGTTGAACCACGGAGGGATAATATCCATAACTCTCCTGAACGCGACCTCATGCATAACTCCCGTGTGAGACCCCCAGAAATCCTATACGACAATTGGATTTTTCTCTCCCTATCGCAAGATGCTAAGTTTGTTTGATAGCTTTGGAAAGTTATCCTTTCAACCTATTCCAAATCCCTACACCTTAAGCTAATGTAGGTTTGCTAACAAAGAGGTAAAAAAGTCTGATACATTTTAGTTAAACATTGATTTTAGTGGTTGTTGTTTACTCAAAGGTGTATGATAGTGAAAACTGATGATGTTATGACTCAATTCCCAAACTAGGCATAAGAAATGATAAACAGTCTTTCTTTCAATGAATTTCTATTTAAGGGAAGGAGAAGGATTTTCCTTTCACTTTCAAACACTAAGATGAAATGACCTCATGCAATAGTCCTCAATCAAGAATCCGATAAAATGCTAAAATGTTTATGGGTGACTAATAATCAGTTGATGTAAATATTCCTATGTTAATAAAACTTCAAGATACATGAGATTTAAGCAACCAGAAGAAAACTTCACATAAACAAAAACACACCCTCGTTGTGATCAAAAAATAAAAAGAAAACCAAAAACTCAAAAAGAAGGAAAAAGGGTTTGGACAAGGTGACCTAAAAGATCAGAAGGAAAATTACAAAATACCTTTGAATCTCCTTACAAAGTTTTCACTCAATTAGATTAATGAGAAGAAAATGACAAATTGACTCTAAATCGTCAAGTACAAAGAGTTATTGCAAATTAAGTACAAATGTCAAAAAATCCAGACAAAACATGAAGAATTCTTAGAAAACAAAGTGTTGAAGGTCAATGACAAAGATGTACTGAGAGTATGAGACTCTGAGAAAGTTCCAAAAATAAAAAATGAACCTTAGAAAATGAAACCCTATAAGATTTATCACAGAAAAGGGGCGACACTTAGGTGTAATGGGCACCAGAGCATTCCAACACTCTGTGTAAGGCCAACAGGGAGTGCCAACGCCTTTTTGACAAGGACAGGGGAGTGCTAGCCTCTAAAAGTTCAGAAAAATGCCCAGAAACGCAAAAAAAAAGCAAACTCAGTGAATCAAATTGAATATTATGAAATCAAGAGCCAATGAATAAGATATAAGAATCATAGAGACAGTATGGAGAAGGTCAAATAATGAGCAAAAGCCAAGACAATACCTAGGAAAGGAATAAAAAATCAGAGCTCCTCCCCAGTGGAGTCGCCAAATTTTGTTACAGGAGAATCCCCTCACAGACAAGTGGATTTACTCTTGGATGTTAGACCCCTAACTCCAAGACATAAAGTTATATTATGGACACTAACATCCCTTTATTATAAATCTAAACTATCAAAGAAGAAGAGGGAAGAAAGGAAAGTACCTTTTTACTGAAGTTTTTCCTTGCTCGCTCTAGGATGATCTTGATCTCCAAGTTCAGTTGAAGGTCTTGTGGTACAATGAGCAACAACAACAATACTTACTGCTCTACTATGATTATCTCTATAATGAATCTATGAAATAAACAAGTTCATATACACGAACTTTAAAGGAAACAGGCCAAGCATGAATTTATATTAATGGGAACAAGGTGTTTCTTACAGCCATGGATGTAGTGCAACAACTTCACCAAGCTCCCTTTGTCTAGACCCTTGCTCAAATAATCCACACATAGAATGATGATGCTTTACTATTCATATCCCTTATCAGATCATAAGTTTGATGCCTCTAAACTGCCCTCCCTTTCACCATGAGGAGGCCTCCTTATATAACCTTGGAGAGGCCCAACCACTTGAGATATCTTTGGGGTAAGTTGAGAATTCCTCTCCTTCAGTTGTTGATATTCCCTAAGATCATGCCTTGAACTCATATTCGAAGCCAACCACCTTCATATATTGAGGGGATTCTTCCCTGATTTATTTCAACAAGCCAAAAATTCGCTCAGAAAGGAAAGCACTCCTCCAAAAGGGTGCAGAGAGTGCTTGGAATGCTCCCCCAAAGGAGGTTAGGGAGCGCTAGCACTCCCTAACAGTGGGTAGGGCATCACTCCCCTTCAAAAAATCATTTTTGAGTGTTTTGTTTAGTGGAAAAAGACTTATACTTTTCATCAGATGAGTTCTCCTTCTAAGACCAGTCTTTGAGGGTGTCTTAAGTGTCTTGATGATGTCATTAGAGGCACGACATAGGCAAGATGTAAGTATGATGTTTGCAACACTTGAGACACTTGTGGTAAAGATGCAACACTTGTAGACAAGATGCGACACTTACATCACTTGTAATGACGACACTTGCGACACTATTGAAGTGAGTAATTTTGAGGTGTAACAGACACCAATGAATATTTTGAGTGACATTCATCGATGTTGTGCCAAGGGATTTTGTGGAAATTACCCCATTTTCTAGATTCCTTCTTCGTCTTTCCATTACCCTTCTTTTCTTATGGCTTGGACTAGTTTTATGAAGGATGGTTGTTAGGGTTGTCTTCACCATACTTTGGTTGTTGCATATTTGTAAACCCAAACTACCACTTGATTTGGTGCTTAAATTTATGTTTGATTTTAACATCATATCAATAAGAAACTCCCAGTGATGAGATGTCTAGAAAATCCATTTCAGTTTGGATGTATTTGTGTAGAGCCCCACAGTATTTCAGAACTAAATGTCACTCAGAGTCTTTAATACCCACCTTGGTGCACAAAGTATGGAAGGTATTGGTGAACTCTAGAACTTCTTGCCCCCTGTCCTGATGCAGTGTGGTAAATGTCATGTACTGGTCTTCATAGTTCCCAACATGGTAATATTGTTCCTTGACCACATTCACAAAAAAATACCAAGTGGGTTGGGCCCCATATATTCCAGACTCCTTTGTGAAACTTTTCTCCCAGTAAGTTTCTCACTAATTTTTAACATGGGGGAGAGCCTTAAGGAGTCTGAAGGTAATATTTTCCCTATCGGAAAAATTGTGAACAAAAAAATAAACTTCTAGCAGATTCAACCATTTGTCTAGGGAATATGCATCTATCTGACCTTCAAATACGGGAATATCAAAATTAACATGTACCTTGAAAGGAGAGGTTATTCCAAAGTGGTTTCTTGATGAATATGCTCCTACTAGTATCGGTAGGTGTTGAAGGATATGGTTAAAATTCCCCATCATTTCATCCCTCTGTCATGTGAGAGTTTGCTCAAGCAACAAATTGATAGAATCTTCTGCTCCTTTATTTTTCTTTTCTTCTTCCATGGAAGGTTTCGATTATAAAAATAGGATCATGGAGAAATAAAATAAAACAAATGTGGAAATAAAACACAAAACATACACAATACAATAGAGACACATATATATGTGGTTCACCCAGTGTGGGTTGCGTCCACCAGAGAAACTACCAGGTCCTTTCTTTATTATTATCCAACAAATGAAGGGATACAACCTACAACAAATCCATTGTAACTTCCTCTTCTTTCTCTCACAGTCTCCTATATCAGAATACAATATTCACAATAATACATAGATGCAATACATTTACCTCATAAAAGAGGGTTGCCTTCTAGCAAAAAAAACCCTAACATACTTTCTACCGTCAGATCTGTGACCTTATAATGAACGGTCCATATTTATAATGAAATTAAAATATACATTTACAAGGAAATTTTTCCTTCGGGAATTCGCTTGCCCCTAGGCCTCCCAACCGGGGGGATGGACCCCCCAAACCCCATAGAGGGGGTAACCCACCTCTGCACTCCCCCACGGGGAGGAGTGTACACTCTTCCGGGGTGTAAAGTCTTCATGGGGTATAAACACGACTGAAAACAAAGAACTATGAATCATGAAGATAATCAGGATCCACAACCAATATTTTCTTGGGCATGCAAGAGCGATTGTCCTCAAGATATGCAAGCTCGAGATCCAACTTTCTATAATAATACCTCATCGAGGACATGCACTAAAAAATGATCAAGAGCATACTGCTCTTATACCACTGATCCTTATTAATTTTGACACGAAATGAGAGAAGAGATATAATAAAGAAATGTACAGAGATATATCAGATATCCAGTAATATAGCATATATATATCAACTATATAACCATAAATACATATATATAGTAATACACAATTTCTATTAATGAGTGAAATGTACAAAACTGTATAAATACAGAGTGGAAGACTCACTAGAATGGTGGCAACTTATCTCTGAGAAGAGATGTGACGACTACTTGCATTCGATAGAAGATTATTAAAATGAGGCTCTAAATACCTTTTTAACATAAATAAAACCCAAAACCCTAACCTAGGAAGATGAAAAGTCAACAATTTTGTGGACCCTGTTTTGGGTAGTCTAGTGTATCAAGTTTGTGGGGGCGTAACTTTGGCATACTATCTTTGTTTGGGATGCACGATATCTCATTGGAAAGTTATCATTGAGGAGATTTATTTTTTGGGCTTAATGAGAGACTTACATAAACATTGTGGTGCTTGATCCCCAAAAAAGTTCATTTAGGCCCTCAAAATGGCCCCGAAAGTTTAGGAACCGAAAAACTGCTAAAAACAGTAAATTGCCAGAAGACGGTTTTGAGCATGTTGGAATAGGTGAGTGGCCACCGATATCTAGTTGGATCAATCCTCCCTCCTTAGCAATCAAGTTTCTCCATTGCATTGAGTTCCCTGGGGAGAGGGAAAAACGTTTGTTGAATCTTCATCTTGATGAGCTTCTTGCCCTGATGGAGAAGTTGCATTTCTTAGCTTGTGGAAGGTTGTCACGAACCTGTGGCTGGAGGGTTGGACATTTTTAACTAGTCCTACTAAATTAGATGAATGGGTGTAGAAGGAATCCTTACACTTTTCTTCGATCTTGTCTACCTGCTTCTACTGGACAAAAGGTCACATTTGGACTGAGGCTGTAGCGGTTGCGGTGTTCTTCTATTGACCTTTTGAACATACTATGAAGAAGATGAATTTTGTAGTATGAGATACTACCTTGCGACATTGTATAGGTGGGAAATTAATTGGAAATACCTCTAGTATCCTATAGATATGACCCCTCAGAGTAAAAATGACACTACAGGGTCGAGACTCATAAATATCATGGTTATTCCACATATATGTCTGGCCAAAAAGAACATCAAATACATCCAGCAGGGAAACATCACATAATGCCTCATCCCTGAAGGGTTGTAGGTCATATGACAATCAAGACTACTGGATGACACTGATATCGCATCCCTAGCGAAGCCACCCAATGTTGTATGGTTGCAGGTGTGGTGTTGTCAACAATACCAATTGTTTAAAAAACTCTGTTGAGATGAGGTTATTCTATCTTTCCCTATCAACAATGAAATTAAATGGGGTTCCCTTCACCCACATATGTGAATTAAAGAGGATCTCTCCCTATTCAATATATGTTGGTTCTTCTAGTTTAATTGTTGTGCTCGTGACAATAACATTCGGGTCTGTGTAGATGATATGTCTTCTACCAATATTTTCTGAATCAGTGTTTGGCTCCTTAACTTGGATCTCAGACACAAATGATTGTTTTGACTGACATTCATCACTATTTTGCCAAAGTATTTTGTGGAATTCGCATAATTTTCCAGTCTCCTTCATCTTTTCGTTACCTTTCTTTTCCTGTGGCTTGGACTAGTTTTCTGATGGTTGGTTGTTAGGACTATGTTTACCATACTTTGGTTTTTTTGGATTTGTAGACCTGAACTCCCACTAGATCTGGTTCATAAATTTTTGTTCGATTTCAACAACATATCGATAAGCAGCACCTAGTGATGATATGTATAGAAAATCCATTTCAGTTTGGATGTATCTTTGTAGAGCCCCATGGTATTTTAGAACTAAATGTCACTCAGAGTATTTCATACACAACTTGGTGTGCAAGGTATGGAATGTATTGGTGAACTCTGACACTTCTTGGCCCCTCTCTTGACACACTGTGGTCCATATCATGTACTGGTCTTCATAGTTGCAAATAGGGTAATATTGTTCCTTGACCAAATTCACCAAAAAATCCCAAGTGGGCTCGACCCCATATATTCCATACTCCTCTGTGGAAATTTTCTCCCAGTAAGATTCCCACCAATTTTTGACACGGGGGAGATCCTTAAGGAGTGTGAAGGTGATATTTTCCTTATCAGAAAAAGTGTGAATAGAGAAATAACCTTCTAGCATATTTAACCATTTGTCTAGGGAATCCGCATCTATCTGACCTTCAAATACGGGAATATAAAAATTAACTTGTACATTTAAAGGAGAGGTGATTCCAAAGTGGTTTCTTGATGAATATGTGTCTATTTCTATCGACAGGCATTGAAGGATGTGGGAAAGATTCTCCATGATTTCATCCCTGTGTCATGTGAGAGATTTCTCAAGCAACGAATTGATGGAATATTTTTCTCCGTCATTTTTATTTTCCTCTGCCATGGAGGGTTTCTTGGGAGTGTGAGAGATATTTTCCTCAAGAGAGAGAAGATCGAGAACCAACTTTCTATACTTGGACCTCGTCGGGGACATGCACAGAAAAATGATCAAGAGCACACTGCTCTGATACCACTAATCCTGATTAATTTCGGCATGAAATGAGAGAAGAGATATAATAATGAAATTTACACAGATATATCATATATCCAATAATATAGCATATATATATGAGATATATAACCATAAACATAGATATACAGTAATACACAATTTCTATTAATGAGTGAAATGTACAAAATAGTAGAAATATAGAGTGGACAACTCGCTAGAATGGTGACAACTTATATCTGTGAAGATATGTGACGGCTACTCAAATTCACAATAATATGATTACAATGAGTCTCTAAATTTTTTTTTGACATAAATAAAATACAAAACCCTTACCCCGGAAGATGAAAAGCCAACAGTTTTGTGGACCCCGTTTTGGGTAGTTTGGTGTATCAACTTCCCGGGGGCGTAACTTTGGCATACGATATCAATTTGGGGAGCACGATAGCTTGTTGTAAAGGTATCATTGAGGAGATTAATTTTGGGGAATTAGTGAGATCATTTGGCTTCCATTTAGGTGCTCGATCCCCAAAAAACTTCATTTAGTTCCTCAAAATGGCCCTGGAAGTTTAGGAACTGAAAAGCTGCTAAACATAGTAAATTGCCAAAGGACTATTTTGAGCAAGTTGGAATAGGTGGGTGGCCACTGATATCCACCTAGATCAAGTGCAAGGGGGGGAGGAAATTTTAATATGGCCAGATTCGAGAAGTTGGCCAATTTGTTTTTCAATTTCTATAGCTTCTTTGGGAGAAAGTCTATATGATGGGGAATTGGGAAATGATGTGCCATGAATGAGATCGATAGAATGTGAAAATAATCTAGAGGCTGGTATCCTTGTGGTTGTATTAAAAACATCTACAAATTCATGGAGTATAGGTGGTATGTCGGGAGGTGTCGGATTAGGGATGTCTTTAGTCTTAATAGGTCATACCAAACACAGAGAGACTTCTTTGTCACGAAGGACATGGGGATTAACTTATGTCCCGGGTGGTGGAGAAGGGGATGTATGAGTTGGGGAAGTAAGTTCATAAGTGATCCCTTCATGGTTAATTTGATACTAGTGGGATTTGGAATGGTACAATGCGTGTCGATCTTATTGGTATGAGAGACCCGGTAGTAGGTCGACACAATGAATATGGGAGACATCACATACCACTATGTTGTGAAAGGGTCCAATAGTAAAGGTGACAGTGAAACACCCGGAGATAGTGATATGGGGTCCACCCTTTTGTACCCAGCCAAGTTGATAGGGGTCTGGGTGAGGTGTGGTTGGAAGTTGCAAATGTTGTACTAAGTCTTTGGAGATGGGATTCTTCTGTATGCCATTTTCCAAAATGAGAGTGGTAAGTTCATGTTTGATTTGACAATTATGAGTAAAGAGGGGAATGCTAGTGTGACCTGGTTCAAGAGTAGTCATGAGGATGAGAGAGGGGTCAACTACAGTGGGGTTGTCAAGAGAGATGAACCCTGGTTGTTCGGGGATTTTAGTGGGAATGACCTATGGAACCAAGGTTTTATTGGTATGTAAATTTCTAAGAGTGTGATAATCGGCAGAGTTGTGGGAGTTGGTCTTGTCAAAAGTGCACCATGTCATAGTTTTGGGTGTAGAGAAGGAAGCAATGTAAGATTGGGGATGTGAATTACTTGGATTGGCATATGGACATTGGATTTAAGGAGAAAAGATATGAGGAGCGACCTTATGTTCCATGACCAAGGTGTGTAAGAAGGCCTTGACCAAGGAGGAGCTATCAAAAAGATCAACTTCACGATGTATATTCATCAATAGGCCATAATTAAATTTTACCAATAGTACCTCTTCAATATTATTGATATGTAATTGGATGCGCAATTTGCAGAAGAAGATGATGTATCTTTGCATGGACAGGTGGAGAGTTGTCATAGCTTCAACCATTTTGTGAGAATATTTTGGAGATGGCTAGGAGGGTAAAATCCATAACATCATTCCATCAATCCATAACCTCATGCCACCAATCCATACAATACAACCTAAGTAGACACCAAAATGTTGTATTCTATTTGATCATTGTTTAAGGGTTTGTTCACTGTGTAAAGATGCATAGTTTAAGTTTGAGGCAATGAGTACCAATGAAATCATGGGTCAAGACATGATATTTTTCAACCCTAATTGTGGCCAACAAAATCACATATAAACTAGGTTGAGAGATGAGTAAAAATAGAGTTATATGTAAGAGACAATATGCATTAGGTCAAATCAATGACAGGCTTAACATGGTTTGCATGTTACTCATGAAAAGCCAAAACCACTACCAGTTAATTAAAACACACATAAATGAAGGTAGATCTAATATTGTTCTAACGGATTGACAATTACCTTTTTCTCATTGTTCTTCAAATTTGATGACTAAGCTTTATCCGTGACAACCTTCTTTTTCTAGATTTTTCCTTTTCAAATCACAAATAGATTTCAACAAATCATTTTCTCTTAGGAATCCACCATAGTGAATTTCATATCAAATAATATGTTAAAACTTGGCTCTATCTCAACTTTGAAAACTATAAATCCAATCTTGAACATATGACTTGAATCTTACATTTCTTCCCACTACACTTTGCCTATACTTGGATTGATAAAATATGGCACTATTGCATGCAAGGAAGGGTTGAACATTACAAGATCAAAATGTGTTGAATCAACCTCTTATTAGATGCAGTGCATAATGTTAATCCAAGACACAAAATGAGAATGGAGGAAAGTGTTGAGATACAAGGGTTTTTCACTTTACATATTCACTATTGGATGTATATCAATAGTTGCAGTCCATTCCCGAAATTCAATATTTCAAACCCACCTTTTATAATGCATTGTTCTTGTAATGTTTGTCATCAACTTGAAATTTTCCAATGTTTATAATGTTTTTCATTCCATCAATCCATACAAGACAACCTCAGTAGAAACCAAAACATTGGCCTCTATTTGATCATTGTTTAAGGGTCTGTTCACTATGTAAAATTGCAGAGTTTGAGTTTAATGTTGATGGTATATACTTAAAACAATTGATGAATTTGGTTGGCCTATTTCATGTTTACACAATTTACTCTTCCAATTATGACTAGCACATGTGAGTTTTGTTTAACACTATTTTATGGTTGAAATTTGGTGCAAAAACATGTTGTATACTGCTCTAAATATTTGGTAATGGAACACTATCGACTGTAATAAATGTTCTTCTAAGATCTCTCTCATGGCATATGGAATAGAACACTTAACACATATATTCAACCTTTGTCTATGATCTAAGTTTGAAAAGGTGTTATCGTTGTTGGTATAGTTATTTAGTTGTTGTCCTTGTCACATAATTTAAGGGAATTGTTATAGCACTACTATCAATATCTATATAGCTACTTTCCAAGGAACTTATTAAGTATATTATGAACCAGAATTGTTACATATTCCAACTACACATGCATATATTGGAACAAAGATATAGTTTTTCTTTGTTTATTTGAGATCACATGAAAAAGAATAAGAATGAGGATGTCATGTGTTCTAATCTGAAAGAGATTCCCTAGGTTCCTCTAGTTGAAATAAACATATTCATAGAATGACCATAGAGAATTCATACATTAAAAACTCATGCCATGAATCCATAAAACACAACCTAAGTAGACACCAAAACATTGGCCTCTATTTGATCAGTGTTTAAGGCTTTGTTCACTATGTAAAAGTGTAGAGTTTGATTTTAATGTTGATGGTATATTCTTAAAACAATTGTTGACTTTGGTTGGCCTATTGCATGTTTACACAATTTACTCTTCCAATTATGAGTAGCACATGTGAGTTTCCTTTATCACTATTTTATGGTTGAAATATGGTGCAAAAATGTGTTATATACTACTCTAAATATATGGTAATGGAACACTATTGACTGTGCTAAATGTTGTTATAATATTTTTCTCATGGGATATGGACTAGAATACTTAACACATAGATTCTATCTTTGTCTGTGATTTTAGTTTGATGAGGCATTATCAATCTTGGTATAGTCATTTACTTGTTGTCCTTGTCACATAATTTAAGGAAATTGTTATAGCACTAATATCAATATATGGATAGATACTTCCCATGGAACTTATTAAGCATAATATGAACCACAATTGTTACATCTTCCAACTGCACATGCATATCTTGGAACAAAGATACAGTTTTTCTTTGTCTGTTTGAGATGACAGGAAAAAAAAGAAGATTGAGGATGTCATGTGTTATAATCTGAAAGTGATTCCCTCAGGGATTTTAGTTGAAATAAACATATTCATAGAATGACCATAGATAATTCATACAATACAAGTTCATGCCATAAATCCATACAAGACAACCTAATTAGACACCAAAATGTTGGATTTTATTTGGTCATTGTTTAAGGGTATGTTCAATGTGTAAAAGTTCATATTTTGAGTTTAATGCAATGAGTACCAATGAAATCATTTGTCGAGATATGATATTTTTCAAAAATAATCATGGCCAACAAAATCACATATAAACTAGGTTGAAAGAGGAGTAAAAGTAGAGTTATATGTAAGAGACAATATGCATTGGGTCAAATCAATGGAAGTCTTAATAGGGTTTTCATGTTTCTCATGAAAAGACAAAACTACTACCACTTAAATGACACAAACATAAATAAAGGTAGGTTTAATATTGTTCTAATGGGTTGAGGGTTACCTTGTTCTTGTTGTTCTTCATATTTGATGAATACGCTTTATCCATGACAACCTTATTTTTCTATAATTTTCCTTTTTGAACAAAAATATCTTTCAACAAATCATATTCTCTTAGACATCCACCATAGTGAATATAATATCAAATAAGATGTTAAAACTTGGATCTATCTCAACGTTGAAAACTAGAAATCCAATCTTGAACATATGACTTGAATCTTACTTTTCTTCCCACTACATGACTTCCCTTGTTCATCTTCATTCTCTTATTTAGGCTCTCAGTAAGGGTATAAATATGCCCCCCGGATGGGGTGTCACAAGGTATATCGGGACAAGTGGCGGAGGAAGGTACAGGGAGCCGTGGTATGGGCACGCATGCCAGGCATGTGCCAAGGCCCGTCACCCCACCCTGTATTTAATCGCATCAACTTCGGATATGAAGGGCATTTACGTCTACGTCCTTTCGCTGCACATTCAAATGTGTTGGGCTATAATGGCGATGCTAATGATATTCGGGCTCACTCCGTCGAAGCTCGGCAGTCACCTCGCTTGTTTCCCCTGGTGCGAGCAAGAGCCCCTTCCCCCCTGTCATTCTTTGATCTACGCTCCCGCTGCACTTTTCATCGACTGTTCCATGCCGAGGCCACGAGGCAAACCACGGCGAGGTGCGCCGTGGAAGCCCCGACGTCCTTTGCTCTCCTCACCAGACACTTCCTCTGACGATTCTCAGCCCAGCCTTCAAATCGCTTCATCTCCGGTAAATCTGCAGCCTCCGCATTTTGGCTCCATGGCCATTATCCCAACTTCTTCAACTACTCTGCATCGGCTTCTCCCCGACCTCGGCCCCTCCCAACCTCCTGCCAGCAACTTGGGCCATGGCCAAACCTCTCCGAGTCAATCCAGTCCGCCAGTGACAGGAAGCCCGGCTCCCTTTGACAAAGCACAACTCCAGGACAATCTCGCCACGCTGTACACCTTGGTTTTTGAGCTACGGCAGGAGGTTTCCGACTTGCACTTTCGGGTGGAGGCCACGGAGATCAAGGTGGCCGACTGTCTCCAGATCCTGGCATCGCTGCGCGATGCTTTGTTTCCAAATTCTGATGCAGAGGCCGAAGATGAAGACCCCGGAATCGAGGGAGATGGAGTCCTGCAGCCTGAGGCGAGCACACCAGGCAAGCGCAAGAAGGAGGCGATGCAGGAGGACAGTGCCACTGCAGCTGTACGCACTCAGGAGCAAGACGAGACTGGGCACTCTGAGCATGAACCCATGGATCTTCCAGCCACATGGCCGACCTACCAGCCAGGTGTCTAGTCATACTTTACTTAGTTTCCAGGTGTCTCAATGTCTAGGGACTATAGGGATGCATCAGACAAGTTATGCTCTTTATATTTTGTTTATGGCTTAATAGCCCAACTCTAACGGGCCGGCTGGACTGGTTTCCTCCGTGATGGGGCAGTCCAGTAACTGCGGCCTGTATGACTTGGCAATGTTGACCTGGTTTTTTTGGAAGCTCCTAATATAATACTACTTTTATTTACAAAAAAAAAAAAGGGTATAAATATGCAACATTGAATATTGGTGAAATTCCAATATCATGTGGTAGTTCAATATCATAGGTGTTAGTTGAAAATTTCCTCAAAATTCTGGAGGCTCCTATCTTCTTCAACTTCAATTTGTTATATTGTTTTCTTGGGAACCTTTCTCTCCTCAAATGAGCTAAGACTAGATCTTCAAATTCAAAATTAACTTCCCTTCTTTTCATATCTTCTCTTTTCCCGTATCTTTGACCATTGTTATGTAGCTTCCTCTTGACTTGTCCATGCAACATTTTCATTGTTGTAGAAAATTCCTCTGTACCAACACTCCTCATTTCTTCCTTTCCTAGATTTTAATTTCATAAATTACCCTTGGGTGCATACCATACACTATTAGAAATGGAATTTTTCCTATACTTATGTTAGGTGAGTCATTGTAAGAAAAATTTGATTCTGGAAGAACTTGATCCCACTACTTTTTTTGCTCCTTTACCAAAATCCTCAAGATATTTCCCAAGATTTTATTCACCACTTTTGTTTGACCATCAGTTTGTCGGTGATAGGCTGAGATAAATGAGAGGTTTGTTCCAATATTTTTCCACAATGTCCTCCAAAAATGTCCAAAAAATTTAGTGTCTCTATCTGAAACTATACTTCTGGGTAGTCCATGAAATATTACAATTTCTTTGAAAAACAAACTAGCAATATGGGTTTCCTTATAATATGGTATAAAGTGTGTGATATTTGATAATCTATCAACAATTACAAAAAATGAATCATTTCCCCTCGGAGTTCTAGGTAAACCCAAAACAAAATCCATGTACCTGATATGGGAAATGGCTGATATAAACATGTGTTCTTCTATTTTCCCTTTTCATAGTGAAAAATTATACACTTATATACAAAATTCTTAACATCATATCCATTACCTGGCCATAAATAAGAAGAAATTAACTGAGCATAAGTTTTTTCATGTCCAAAGTGACCATGCAATCCTCCACTGTGCTTCTCCTTCAACACATTATCCCTCATTGAGAATTTTGAAATGCACAATTGACTTCCTTTGAACATCAATCCATCCTTAGTCATATACTCCAACCAAGGAAGTCTATCCCTTGTCACTGGATTATGATGTTTTTCATAGACTTCTCTAAATTTTGGGTCTTCCTTGTACCATTCCTTGAGATGTTCAAATCCCAAAGTACTCACTTGGAATTCCTGCAAAACTAAACACATTATACTCAAAGCATATGCAACTTTGTTATCATTCCCACTAATATGTTTAAGAAAAAATGTAAAGTTTTTCATAAATTCTACCCACTTGGAAGGCCTCTAATTCAACTTATCTTGCTTAGTTATAAACTACAAAGCATGATTGTTAGTATATAAAATAAATTCTTTAGGCATAAGATAATACCTCCATTTCTTCAATGCTTGTATCATTGCATAGAACACTTAATCATATGAAGAATACTTATGCTTAGCTTCATTAACTTTCTCACTGAAATAAAAAATAGGTTTATCATCTTGGTTAATAACAACACTAATGACCATTCCACTTGCATCACATTTGACTTGAAAAGGATTATGAAAATTTGGAAGAACTAGAATAGGTTGTTCAATGATCTTATGTTTCAACAATATAAACCCTTTTTTAGCTCCTAATTTCCACTTAAATGGATTGTGTTCCTTATTAATAGTTTCAACTATTAGAGCACATATTCTACTGAATGTTTTAATAAATTTCCTGTAAAAACTTGTCAATCCATGAAAACTTCTTACCTTATATATATTTCTTGGAGAAGGCCACTCCTTGATAAATTTCACCTTCTATGGGTACATATTCATTCCATCTTGAGATATTACAAATCCCAAATAAACTAACTTTTTCTTCATGAAGGAACATTTCTTCAGATTGATCAAAATTTTCTCCTGCTGCAACTTCTTCACCACCAGTTTCAAAAACCTTAAATGTTATTCCTTTGCTCTGTTGTAAGCCATAATATCATCTAGATATACCATTATAAATTTGACAATAAAATATTTGAGGATACCATTCATGAGTCTCATGAATTTAGTAGGTGCATTTGTCAAGCCAAAAGGAATGACAAGCCATTCATATAAACCATCATTGGTTTTAAAGGTTGTTTTCCACTCACCTCCCTCTCTCATTCTAATATGATGATAACAACTCTTCAATTCTATCTTTGAAAAATAATTTTCCCTGCTCGAACAATCCATTAAATCATCCATACAAGGTAAAGGAAATCTGTACATGATGGTAATATTGTTTATTTCTCTAGAGTCAGTACACATTCCCCAACCTCCGTCCTTCTTCAGACTCAAAACAATAGGAAAAACACAAGGGCTTAAGATTTCTCTAATAATTCCCTTGTTCAATAAATCTTGAATCTTATTTCTAATTTCTTCATTCTCCTCAGGTTTCATCCTGTAGGTTTCTTTGTTTCATAGAATTTCTCCTGGGACCAATTCTATGTGATGGGTAATGCGTCTTATGGGTGGTAAGGAATTAAGAAACTCATCAAGAATGATATCAACAAACTCATCTAATAATTCTTGAATTTTAGTGGGTAAATCATTTAAATTTGTATTGGTAAGTACTAGTACTCTAGGATTACCAATCAAATCAAATTGTACCCCTTCTTCTTTCTTGATTTCCTACAACAGTTCCTTTCCACTCATCAATAGCACACTTGGACCAACTTCTTCTTTATCTCCTACATATTTTAGTGTAAATAACACATGATTGTGTCCATCCTTTTCAAGAGTATATTTGTTCCTTATCCCATCATTAACATATTTCCTATCATACTTCCATGGTCTTCCCAACAAGGTATGGTAGACATCCATTAGAATTATATCTGATGCATGAGCATCATCAACAAAGCGCGAGTGGAGGACAACTCAGCACCCCAGTGCACATTTTTGAAATGATTTTGAATTTCAAAGAGAACATGTCAAGAAATATTTTGAAAAGATTGTAATCAATGAACATCTTTAATGTTTGGAAGTTGAACCATCGTAGGAGATCAATGGGGGATGTATTTTTCTTTAATGTAGTAGATTGCAGTACAGATTCGAGCATTTTCTCTTATATGTCTATCTCGAACATTTATTGTAATAATCCTAAGTAGTTGAAAGATTTTAATTTGATAGGATAGTGCTAAGGTAGTCGTAGGTGAAAGATGTATGAGCTCTTTTTGTATAAATAAATGTATTGTTTCCTAGAAGAGGTTGTTGAAGTTATTGTTATAGTTGTTGATAGTTGATGTTGAAGTAGTTGTTGTAGAGACTATTGAAGCTTATAAGTATTGTATGAGCCCATGTATATTTTCATTTGAATGAATATAATAGATAAGCATTGTTCCAAATGTCAGGTGTTGCTATTACTCTAGCTATATGAATGAATGAATGGTAGGATTTTTGTTTAAGGGCAATTCTATACTATTTACTCATTCTTATGTTATGGATGCATTCACATGGTTGAATGTATGAATTTTTGAGGGTTTAGATAAGTTTCAATTTTTTCTCTTCATGATCTTATGCAAGGAGTGTGTTGATAGAGTCTATTTTGAATCAGAAGCTCAGAAGAGATAATTTGAACTTTTATTTGC
The DNA here is from genome assembly GCA_009831015.1 of Picea engelmannii. NCBI lineage: Eukaryota > Viridiplantae > Streptophyta > Pinopsida > Pinales > Pinaceae > Picea > Picea engelmannii. Next base: position 928,124 of record ML779950.1, read on the forward strand.
AAGAAGTGAAAAGTGTCTGCAAGGCATGCATTGACAGAGACTTTTGGCTCAGAAGCCTAGGAGTAGTAGCTTTAAGATTTGTTTGAGAGAGTGTAAGAGGACCTGCTGCAAGGTGTGCATAGAGTCAAAATTTGACTAAGTGTCAAAAAGGAATTCTGAGAAGTTCAGAGTTTCAAGGAGGAACAAGCTCAAAAGAGGTAGCGGCGAGAACTCTTCAATAGAGTGGAGTATTTTAAGATTCCCCAAGTTAACATCTAGGATCCATTAGGAGGAAGTAGGATCATTCCAAACCGTCATATCTGGGAGAGTTGCATGATGTTTAGTCATGGAGCCCTTCAAAACTTCATGAATTAAAGGATTTTGTGTATTGAGGAGTGAAAATCACCGAAGTTCGAAGTGTCGAAGAGATCCTAACCATTGGTTTGAAGGAGGATATGTGGTAGCATATCTGAGATTTTGTGGGAAAGAAATTCAGAAGATTTGAGTGGAGAAAAGAGAAAACTTCGTGAATTCGTGAAGAATGAAGTAGATCTGGACCATGGATCTATAATAACACATGGCGGAGATCCGCGTGCTTCGGAAGAAAGGTACTTTGGAGGAAAATCGGTGAGGTGAGACAAAATTCCTGAATTCAGGAAGTAGAAAATTCCATCAAGGCCATCGATCATAGGAAGAGACATGTCAATAGATCATGGGCTTCGGAGAATATATCCTTTCGAAGAGAAGTGAGGGTGGAGTGTTCAAAACTCCTGAAGCCCGAAGTAGCGAAGTAAATTATGGTCGTTGATATGAGGAGGACGCACATTGTCATATCGTGGGATCCATAAGTGTGCATATGGGAAAAATGTAAGAATATAAATCCTATCCATCTATTGCGTAGACAAGTGATGTCATATTTGTCACTTCGGTGATAGAGCACTTCGACGAAAAGTCACTTCCAAGGAAATGGTAAGTGAAGGCACAAAAAGTCCCGAAGGATGAAGTATCGAAGCCCATGTCAGTCTTCCGTTGGGCCAAGGCACGTGGTGGAAGATTTGGTACTTTGAAGGATTTACACTCTGGAAAATGGAGAAGTAAGGGGCGTTGAATGAAATTCAACCGAAGATCCATCATGTAAAAATTTGAATCCCGACCATCAATTTGAGTGGACATGTGGCGTCATCTTTGTCACTTCGGAGATAGAGTACTTTAGGGGAAAAGAGATTTGGAAAGTTTGAAAATCTTGAATGTTGAGGCTCTGAAGTAGATCTCAATCATTGGCTTTCAAAAGAGTGTGGTTCGTAGATCTGGTCCAGGGGAGTTCGTCGGTTCAGAGTTCAGGGAAGAAGTGGTTAGCTTCTTGCAAAATCTCTGAAGTGCGAAGTCGCAAAGGGAGTTGGTCCACAGTCATAGCCCATGGTCATATTGAAGTAGTCTAGCATGGGATCGAGCACTCGTATATTGGTGTTTCCAGAGGTTCCAGAAAAGGATGTGCGTGTAACTTGATCCTATGGGTGACATCAAAGGGACCTGTGTGTCATTTGTTTAGGGTCTATTGGAGGCCCAAAGCGCCGATTCGAATTAGTATTTTGAATATCCTTGACTGGGAGGTTGAGAATCCCTATGGATAGAAGGGGGGTATTTGTAAAGTGGTATTAGAGCCTGTATATATATTAGGTTCTATAGGAAACAAGTGAAGGAGGTAAGTGGTTTCAGAAAACAAAATTTCTTTTGAAGCTATGTGTGAAAGAAACGTTTAGCACCATGCCTCCTAGAAGACGTGCGGAACCACCTGTAGAAAATCGAGTGGTGGAAAGGGAGATGAGAGAAGTTCATGCAAATTTAGATGCTATGGAAAAAACACAAATAAGAGCACCTGATGTTGGAGACGTCTGTGATGCAAAAAGTGAAGAGAGGGAAGTTGAAAAAGTTGTAGCATAGGATGTTGTGTAAGAATGCTTACTGAAAGTTGTTGTGAAATTGGGAGCTAGAGAAAAGATAGGCATCCCAATGTATGAAGTCAACTTATATGTTGAATAATTTCTTGATTATATATGAGCAATGGACACGTACTTCGACTATGAATACGTTGATGAGGAGAAAAAGGTAAAACATGTTTTCACTAGGTTGAAAGGACATGTAGAATTGTAGTGGGATGAACTGCAGGATGAAAAAAGATGCAAAGGAAAGAAAATGATTAAGAGTTGGGATAGAATGGTAGCCAAGCTAAAATCTAAATTCATACCCCAGGATTACCAGATAAATCTGTTCAGGAGGTTGCAAAACCTGAGACAGAAAGGAATGACAGTAAAAGAGTACACAAAGGAGTTCTATAGGTTGAACATCAGGGTTGGACAGAGAGAGAAAGATGATGAAAAGGTTGCCAGGTATATCAATGGCCTAAGATATGAAATCCAGGATGAAATCAACATGATGACAGTAAGGATAGTGGAGGATTCTTATGAGATGGCACTGAAGGTAGAAGAAAAGTTGGCCAGGAAGCAGAGTCAATGAAGCCAAGGTAGAAGTCTAAATAGAGGTAAGGGAATTGTGCATGATAAGGCAAAGAAGCCCAAAGGTGAGACTAGAAAACCACACAGACACTCTGAAATATAAGGAAGTTCCTCAGGGAGACATTATGATGGTAGAAATGATTTTCCTCAAGGAAGAGGAAGAGACAGAGGAGGATAAGTGAAGTGTTTTTCTTGTGGAAAAACATGACACATGTCTTGGGAATGTCTCGAAAGAAAGAAAGAAGGAGGAGGTGAATCTCACATTTCAGAAGTGCAAAAGAGGAATGCTGAGGCAGAAGGTGCAGAATATGGGAGATCCTTGATGATGAGGAAGGTTCTCTTGAATCCATAGCAAGAAGTGGAAAAACCAATGCAAAGAAACAGTTTATTCAGAACTGCTTGCAAGACAAAAGGCAGTGTATGCAAGGTGATAATTGATAGTGGGAGCACCGATATCTTAGTATCCACAGAGATGGTGGAGAAATTGGAGCTGGAGACAACTGCACATCCAATTTCATATAGATTCACATGGTTTCATAAAGGTCACCAGGTAATGGTAAATAAAATGTCTAGTTGAATTTAAGATAGGAGGATATAAAGATGATATTTTGTGTGATGTAATTCCCATGGATGTATGTCCTATTTTTCTGGGGAGACCATGGCAGTTATACTTGTCATGAGTTGGAAGGAAGTCCTTACTGAAGTTAAGAAAGAATAAGATATTTAGTTTGATGTGGTCAGGAAACCAAGAGTTATCCTTAGAAGTAATTTTATGGAGGATCTTTCTGAAGAATTTTAGGAGCTATTGGAGAATTTTGTTGACATAGTAGTGGATGAGTTACCTAGCTCATTTCCACCTATCAGGATTATCAACAATCACATTGATATAATACCAGGAACAATTTTTCCAAAAAAAGTAGCGTACAGATTAACACATCAAGAGAATAAGGTGGTAAAGAAACAATTCTAGGATTTAATGGACAAGGGTTTGGTCCGAGAAATCTTGAGTCCATGCACAGTACCAACTGTGTTGAGTCCGAAGAAAGATGGAGGATGGAGAATGTGTACAAACTCAAGAGCCATAAACAAAATCACCATCAGGTACCCATTTCATTTTCCAAAGATGGATGACTTAATGGATTGTTTGAGCGGAGCAAGCTATTTTTCAAAGATAGATTTGAAAAGTGAATATCACCAGATAAGGATGATAGAAGGTGATGAGTGGAAAACAACCTTCAAGACAAATGAGGGGTTGTATGAGTGGCTTGTTATTATGTTTGGATTAACAAATGCCCCAAGTAATTTTATGAGACTGATGAATAAGGTATTGAAATATTTCATTGGTAAGTTTGTGATTATATATCTAGATGATATATTGGTCTTTAGTAAAACTAAAGAAGAGAATTTGAAACACTTAACATTGGTAATGAGAAGATTGTAGAAAGAGAACTCGTTGATAAACCTGAAGAAATCCTCTTTTATGAAGGCAAAACTCATTTGTTTGGGTTTTGTAATCTCTTCAAATGAGTTGAATATGGATGCAGAGAAGGTAAGAGAAATCAAAGAATGGCCATCTCCAAAGAGCATATGTGAGGTGAGAAGCCTCCATGGATTAGCAAGTTTCTATCGAAAGTTCATTAGAAATTTAAGTGGAATTTGTACACCTATGCTACATACGGTGAATAAAAGACACAAGTCTTTCAAATGGATAGAAGAAGCTGAGAAAGGTTCCAAGATACTAAAGGAGAATATAATAGAACAATCGATTATGGTATTGCCAGATTTTGGGAAGACGTTTCAAGTCCGGTGTGATGCTAGTGGAGTAGAAATTGGAGAAGTCTTGAGCCAAGATAATAAACCAATTGCACATTTCAGTGAGAAGTTGAATGATACCAAGAGGAAGTACTCCACATATGATAAATAACTTTATGCAATAATTCAAGCCTTAAAGAAATGGAGGCACTATCTTGTTCCAAAGGAGTTTGTTTTGTATATCGATAATCAAGCTTTACAATTCATAACCAGGCAGGAGAAGTTAAATTAAAGACATGCTAAGTGGATATAGTTTATGAAAAATTTCACATTTGTCACTAAACATATATTTGGTAATGCTAACAAAGTTATTGATGCATTGAGCAGGAGATGTCTGATTCTGCAGGAATTTCAAGTGAAAACCTTAGGTTTTGAACACCTTAAGGAGATGTATTGTGATTATCCAGATTTTAAAGAGGCATATGAACCATGTGAAAATCCTGTGATTAGAGACAAAATTCAGTGGACATAGTATCTGATTCAAGATAGATTGTTGTTTAAAGGTTGCCAGTTGTGCATACGAAAGTGTTCAATGAGAGAAAATATGATAAAAGAAAAACATAGGGGAGGTCGAGCCAGACATTTCGGCCATGATAAAACATTTGCACAGTTGGAAATTTAATACTTTTGCCTAGGTATGAGAGTAGACATAAATAAGTTGGTGAATAGATGTAATATTTTCTAGCATGCAAAAGGATAGAGACAAAACACTGGTTTGTATCAACCACTACCTATTCCAAATAGGCCTTGGCATGCAATAAGCATGGATTTTGTGTTAGGATTTCCAAGAACACAAAAGGGAAGAAATTCCATTTTTTTGGTAGTTTATAGATTCTCAAAGATGGAACACTTTATCCCATGCTAGAAAACCAGTGACGCAACACACACTGCCAATATGTTTTTCATGGAATTTGTGAGACTTCATGGGTTTCCCAGAAGTATTGTCTCAGATAGAGACACTAAATTTGTTGGTCATTTCTGGACAACATTGTGGAAGAAAATGGAAACATAAATATCCTTTAGTTCTGCATATCACTCTCAAACATATGGACAGACTGAGGTGGTAAATCAAAGTTTATGGAATTTGCTGAGGAGTTTGGTCACTGAACATCATAGCTAGTGGGATCAAATTCTGTCACAAGCAGAGTTTGCATTCAATGACACATTAAGATTGAGTACAAGAAAAAGACCAGTCCATATAGTATATGGACTGAATCCAAGAGGAGTATCAGAGTTGATAAATCTAGAGCATAGTGAATTCAGGAGCGTTGGAGTAGAAGAATTCGTTGCAGAAATGCAAAAGCTTCATAATAATATCAAAGAAAAGTTGCAGAGTAGCATTAAAGAATACAAGAGGGGAGTTGATCAACATAGGAGATAACTTCAATTTGAAGTGGGAGATCAAGTTCTAGCACATCTCAGGAAGGAAAGTTTCCCAAGGGGAACATATAACAAACTGAAAATGAAGAAGATAGGACCATGCAAGATCCTAAGGAAATTTGATGCTAATTCTTATGAGATAGAGCTACCATAGGATGTGGGTATATCACCCATATTCAACATTTCATACCTATATCCTTACAGGGAAGGTGACACAAGAGGATCAAAAGATCATAAAGAGATCTAGTGGGAGAAGCAGATGCCTCTAACAAAAAATTTGCATATGGAGAAGATCATAGATCAAAGGACTGGTAAGAATACCAGGAGAAAGACATATTTTGAATATTTGTTAAAGTGGAAAGGACACCCAATAGAGGATTCCAGTTGGGTAAATGAAACAGATATCTAGAATCATGGAAATTTAGTGCAGGAGCTCATGGACATGAGTCCATGGATTTTTTCCTAGAGGAGTATGATACAGGAGCATTGTCAGCAAAGCACGAGTGGAGGATAACTCAACACCCTGGAATGCATTTTTGAAATAATTTTGAATTTCAAGGAGAACATGTCACGAAATATCTTGAAAAGATTGTAATCAATGAACATCTTTAATGTTTGGAGGTTGAACCATCGTAGGAGATCGATGGGGGATGTAGTTTTCTTTAATGTAGTAGATTGAAATAGAGATTCGAGCATTTGATCTTATCTGTCGGTCTCAAACATTTATTGTAATAATCCTTAGTAGTTGAAATATTTTAATTTGATAGGATAGTGCTAAGGTAGTTAGAGGGAAACGCTCTATGAGATTTTTTGTATAAATAAATGTATTGTTTCCCAAAAGAGGTCGTTGAAGTTATTGTTATAGATGTTGATAGTTGTTGCTGAAGTAGTTGTTGTAGAGACTGATGAAGCTTATTAGTATTGTATGAGCCCATGTATATTTTCATTTGAATGAATATAACATATAAGTGTTGTTCCAAATGTCTAGTGTTTTTGTTGTTGTGTATATCTGAAGGAATGAATGGTAGGCTTTTTGTTTAAGTGCAACTCTCTGTTATTTAATCAGTCTTATGTTATGGATGCATTTACATGGTTGGATGTATGAATCTGTGAGGATTTAGACAAGTTTCAATTGTTTCTCTTCACAAGCTTATTCAAGGAGTGCATATTGTTTGCAAGGAGTGCGTTGATGGAGTATATTTCGACTTAGAAGCTCAGAAGAGATAACTTGAACTATTATTTACAAGAAGTGCAAAGTGTCTGCAAGGCGTGCGTTGATAGAGTCTTTTGACTTAGAAGCTCGGAAGGAGTATCTTTAAGCTTTGTTTGAGAGAGTGTAAGAGGACATATTGCAAGGTGTACACAGAGTCAAAATTCAACTAAGTGTCGAAAAGGCATTCTCAGAAGTTCATAGTTTCAAGGAGGAACAAGATCAAAAGAGGTAGTGACGAGAAGTCTTCAATAGAGTGGAGTTTTAAGATTCCCCAAGTTAATGTGTAGGATCCATTCAGAGGAAGCGATATCATTCCATACCATCAGATCTGGGAGAGTTTCAAGATGTTTATTCATGGGGCCCTTCAAAACTTCATGAATCACAGGATTTAGGGTATTGAGGAGTGAAAATTATCAAAGCTTGAAGTTGCAAAGAGATCCTAGACATTGGTTTGAAGGAGGATACGTGGTAGTAGATCCAAGAGTTCATGGGAAAGAACTTCAGAATATTTGCGTGGAGCAAAGAGAAAACTTTGCGAAGTTGCGAAGGACGAAGTAGACGTGGACTGTGGATCTAGGAGAACATGTGGCTAAGATCCGTGTGCTTCGTAAGAAAGGTACTTCGGAGGAAAATGGGTGAGGTGATCCAAAATTCCTGAAGTCATGAATTACTGATGTCCATCAAGGTCATCGATGTGAGGAGGAAAGGCATCAACAGATCATGGACTTCAGAGAAAGGATCACTTTAGAGAGAAGTGAGGGAGGAGCGTGAAAAACTCTCGAAGCCCAAAGTAGAAAAGTAAATTGGGGCCATCGATTTGAGGTGGACATGCCTCGTCAGATCATGGGATCTAGAAGTGTGCATCCAGTAAAAAGGTAAGAATCTAAATCCTAGCCATCTATTGCATAGACACGTGGTACCATCTCTGTCACTTCGGTGATAGAGCACTTTGACAAGAAGTCGCTTCGGAGGAAATAGTATGTGAACGCATGAAAAGTCTTGAAGGTCAAAGTGTCAAAGCCCATCTGAGTCGTCTATTGGGACAGGGTGCATGGAGAAATATCTAGTACTTTGGAGGATTTACACTCTGGGAAAAGGAGAAGTAAGGGGCGTTGACTGAAAGTCACCCAAAGCTCCATCAGGTAAGAAGTTGAATCTGAGTCGTCAATTTGAGTGGACACATGGCGTCATCTCCATCACTTCAGATATAGATTACTTCAGGGGAAATAGATTTGTAACATTCAAAACTCCCAAACGTCGAGGCTCCATAGTATATCTCAGTTGTTGGTTGTCAGAAGAGTTTGGGCCATAGATCTGGTCCAGGGGAGTTCGTCAGTTCAGAGTTCGGGGAAGAAGTGGTTATCTTCTTTCAAAAGCTCCAAAGTGAAAATTCACGAAGGGAGCCAGCCCATGGTTATAGCCTGTGGTCATATTGAAGAAGTAGTCTAGCACCAGAGCTAGCACTCATATATTGGTGTTTCTAGAGGTTCTAGAAAAGGCTGTGCGGGTAACTTGATCCTTTGGGTGACATCAAAGGGACCTGTTTGTCATTTGTTCAAGCTCTATTGGATGCCCGAAGAACCGATTCAGGTTAGTATTTTGAAGATCCTTGACTAGGAGGTTGAGCATCCCTAAGGAGAGAAGGGTGGTTTGCATCAATATCACATACTATCTCATCATTGTAACTACCAATCTGAATTTCTGCCTTACACTATTCACTTACCAGAATCTGATGTCCTTTCTACAACCAAGATACTTTATAGGGAGTAGGATGTACTATCCTATGCAATCACAACTTATTTACCATTTCTTTAGAAACTAGATTGTCTTTTTTGTCACTATCAATGACCACCTTGCAACATTTACCTCTTGATTTACATATTGTCCTAAACAAGCTTTTTATTTGTGTTGGTTCATGAGTCTCCTTTTTTTCTTTATTCAAAAATATTTTCAATAATGATGATTCACCTATCTCAGGAGTTTCTTATTTTACCTATACATTCATTTTTTCTTCCTTAGCCTCTTCAATATGAGTTCCTATTTGGTTTGCTTACTTTTTCTCATGGCAATCCCAAGACATATGTCTTGTTTTCCCACATGTATAACACTTGATTTCTATACCTTTGCCTCTGCCTCTTGAGAAGAATATTATGCCTCTTGACTCTCCTCCTCTAGGTGACTGACTACTAGAACCTCCTACTTCCTCCATTAAATCTTGAAATGTTCTTCTGCTAGATGATTCCTTTCCTCTTGTTGTACTCCTTCCTCTACACCTTTGGCTCTGCTTCCTAGCCAATGTTTCTTTCTCTTTTAGGGATGTTTGGTAGGAATATTCCATAGTTTTTAGAGATAAAAGGATGATCTCATATTGAATATCATACCTCATTCCATTTATATATTTGGAAACATTTTCAACATCTTCTTCTATGTGACCTTCCTTGATGTTAAGTCTATATAATTCTTCAGTGTATTCGTTCACTATCATAGCTTTCTGTCTCAAATTCTACATTTTTTTTAATAACTTCAATTGAAATTCCTTAGGCATGAATTGGATTTTGAATTTAGCTACCATTCTATCCCAACTCTTGATTTTATCCTTTACTTTTTTCCTTCTATCTATCTGCAACTCATCCCACCATAAATTTGCATGTTATTTTAGTCTTGTCACTACACGTTTGAATTTATTATCCTCATCCACATCTTCATAATAAAAATACATTTCCATATCATTAATCCAATCAAGAAATTCATCAACATTTAAATTACCTTCATACATGGGCAATTCCATATTTGTCTTACTCCTACCTTTGTAACTAGACTTATCAATGTTTCCTCTATTGTTTCTCCTCCTGGTGCTCCTTCTTATCCCTCTTTAAAGCTTGTATCTTCACTCTCACTGACATCTCCTATGTCGGGTTCTCTTCTCTGGGCTGTTTCCATGGCTTCCATCCTTGTCTGGATATGCCCCAACCATAATAATAACTCATTAGTTACTACATTTCTCTCTCCATAAGATACAATTCCCGTGCTCTGATACCACTAAATGATGATCTACCATGTCATCTACCCACATATGTAGAATTATGACAACTCTGTTGGCAACTATACGACTCAAGAAACTCTCAAAGTCTTCCAAACTAGTTCCAAAAATCCTCTAGTAACATAATTTTGGACTCTCTATTATGCACCACTACACACTTTAAATATTTGACCAAAGCGCTTACCAATCTGATGGAAGATATTTATCACTATTTCAAAAGAAATTTTGATTTTTAAACCTCTCTAGTACATAGACACAAACAATGAAATTTGCAAACAACACTAATAAAAAATCATGTTGACAAAGATACCAATTGAGATCAACCAAAACAAGCATAACTCAATTATTTCATTTACAAATTTCTGGAGGAGAAATTTTGAGCATATATAGAGAAACAATTATGAATCCACACCACAATCATTCCATTTTAGAACCATAGAAAAATATTCCTAGTTCAAAGTTACACACTATATTTCTTAACGTCTCAAACTATCTCCTCGAACAACTTTGCACACCAAAATCCCCATGCCTCCCTCGTTCTCTCTCTCTCTCTCTCTCTCTCTCTCTCTCTCTCTCTCTCTCTCTCTTTCATTTCAGAATACAAATTATGTCTTGGAACTCTTGGGCAGTTCCCTAACCAACTCATCTCAAATCTATAAATTTGTTGCTAAAACTTAGCAACAAATTAACACCTATTAAAACAAATAAATCTAAAATATCTTCTAGAGATATCTCGTTCAATATTACAATACCAATGAAAATTAGGAAACCAATTTCATTACTAAAGTTTTTTGACCTCCCATGTCAATCTCAAAATAACCTGGTTTATGCTCTTGCATCAATATAAAGCTAAATTAAGGTAGGAGGTTCAAAAAGTAAAAGAATCCATGAAATAAGAAAAATGGGAAATAATTGGGAATCAAAAAGTTATTATTACGGATAGAGACCAACCATATAACAATAAATAGCAATTTAGGACACTTCAGATCCTCTGCTAGAACTTTCAGGGATTTCCCTTAAACAAAGGTTCTATATCAAGTTGGATCCCAAGTGAAATTGATATCATATTTCTGGTTGAAACTTGGGAGCATGAGGAATATCAAGCCTATAACATAGACAGATTTATATTTTGGTTAGCGTGGAACAATAAATACTCTCATAGAGGGATGGGAGGTATAGCTTGTTACATAAGAACAAAAATTTATCCTCACATTCGACTTCATAAGAAATACCCTCTCAATCAAATTATTTGGATGGAGATTTTAGATATTAATTCTAAGAAGATGCATATAGTAGTTTGTTATTTTACGCCTATTTATTCTACCTTTTATATGAAAAACAATTTGGATAAAAAGTTTTTGTATAAGATCTTAGAATGAGATATTTATAGCATGATAAACGAAGGTAGTATCCTCTTTATAGGAAACTTTAATGATAGAACTATAACTAATCAATATATTATCTTAAGCAATGATTCCAACCCTAATCCTCTATGGCTAGATCAGGACCTTGTTATAGCTAATAGATATAAAATAAATTTGGAAGACTTGTCTAATAATTTGTATGGCACTGAGATAATGAAGCTTTGTAGATATCAAGATCTAATCATTTACAATGGTATAATGAAGCAACCAAAATATAACCATATGACTTGCATCCATGGGTGGGGGGAGGGGGGGGAAGGGTAGTAGTGTTGTGGATTATGTGATATCATATATCCATGTATACAAACAAATAGTAAAATTTGACCTTTTAAATGATCATGAGCCCGACTATATTCATAAACCTTTAACCACGACTCTAAATTTTATCATGCACAAAATCCCCATTAAAGAGAACCCTAATGACCAAAGGCACCTATTTTTTGACAAAAATAAATTTGATCTCCTCTTAAAGTATTGTTGAGGCAAAAACAACTCCCCTTTACCTTTTCTTTTACAAGAAAAAGGAAAGGCCCCCCCTATTAAAATTTGAACTCTAATTCATTATCCTCTACTACTGGAGCTTAGTGTTAATTATTTTTCTACCTTGAGGGAGATGGGGGTTTATATTGATTGATGATTGTATTTGATGGAGTTCGAACATTCATTTTGATCTTATGATTTCAAATTCATTCATTATGATTCTTGAACTATGATGTTTTGTTGACATTTGTATGATGGATCTGACACCTTATCTTTGGACCTTTTGTAGATTCTGAAGTGCTTGATGATCCTATGTGGCTGTAGGGTTTGATGTTATATTGTATGTCTTGAATGAAGTGGTTGCTGATGATTTTTTTGAATGACTAATTCAAAGTCCACATTCTCTTGCTTTCATGTTGTGCTTAATATATTCATCTTATTGATCTTGTATGTGATCACACTCTTTGTTTTCAGACTCTTAGATTTAGTCACACAATCACTAATCCTTCTCTTGAGTTTGGAAATTAGAAGATGTAGTTTTCAAGAAACTTATCTACAACTATTTGTGATTATATTTCAATAGACACAACACTCATTTATGATGTTTTCTTGAAGGTGGAGAATATAATGTTTATGGTATATTGTAAAGTCTCCTTTTGCATGATTGATCTCATCTTCTCTATGGTTGCAAGAGAAATTTCACATGATCACTTTCTTCACACAATTTATCCATCCTTGATATGCATGTGGGGGAAATACATTGATATTCTTCATCTTTCCTAGACCTCTTCATATCTAGATCTTGTTTGTAATTTGAAGCCAACGATCAACATTATGGAATAATCCTTGTCTTTCCCAAACCTCATTCATATTTTTATTTTTATCACCATTGTGGTGATGTGATCGGATATCTAATCCTTGTCCAGAAATTTAATCCTTACCAATCTATCCCTCATCGAAAATATAGTTACATTGGCTTACATTTTCCTTGAGATCCTAATCTGCCATGGCTATCAGATCCACCCTTTTTATAAGATTTTCCCTGAGCCTCTTCATATTTATCTCTATCAAGTTCCTCTTTTGGCCTTATCTCTCTTAGAAAACCCATGCCTAAGGTATATTGAGCTTCATGGATGTAGGAATTTATCATTTCATTTCCCAATGTCTTGTCACTATATTTCACAGTGAGTATCACACATTGTGGTCTAGTGTAACGACCTATTCCATGACCTGATTGTATACCCTATATTTTTTATCCTAGTAAGTCCACCCTATGAGATGTTTATATCCTCATACCATTCGTCATTATTTTTAATGTTGATTTGTAACACGACATGCCATATTCATCCACTTGGTTGTTGTTGCGTACCTGACCCCCTAACCTCTCTTAGGATGGTGTAGTGGCCCAATTTCCCCTTCTTCTATAATATTATTTTCTATAGAAAAATATCATAGTTGGATTCCTCTCATCAAGACATTTCCAATAGTTGTAACCATACTCAAATATGAGCTCGATATCAAATTTTATGGCCTCCTAAAGTTCCAAGGCCTTCATCCATCTTTTCCACCTCATTGCCACATGGCTCCCTATCATTAGTGTCATCTGACGTGGAACTAACATGGATGCTGACATGGAACCTGCCACCTGGCCCATCAGACCCACATTTAATCTTGGATCACTCTTTGTCATCAGAATTCATCCATTCCAAAATGATACAAGTTATTTTGATCAAATCCTCCTAATGATGATCAAACCTTTTCAATCAGATCCTTTTTGATCAACTCCTTCTTACGATGATCAACCCTTTCTGATTAGCTCTATTTCAAGCAATTCTTTCTAATGATGACCAACTCTTTCTGATATGATCATCTTCATTATGATAAAATCTTTCTGACCCAGCCATACCTTCCCGATTCGATCAAACCCTTTTTGATTATATCTTTCTGACCATTCTGACACGATAAATCCTTTATGATTTGACCATATCTTCTCGATCTGATAAAAATTTTCCAACAATATCAATGCATTCTAGACCTGATCAATGCTTCTCAACCACATTCAGGAAACATTTTTTAAATGACTCTATCTTAGGCTAAAGGTGTCAAAATTAGGCCCATGATATGTCATTGGAAAGGTATCGAGAAGACGAGTGCAATGGTGGAAGTATTCAAGTCAGAAAAGGGATATAAAGTTCTAGAAATTGCATAGAACAACAAAGAATAAATTTGAGGGGGAAATGGACTATGTAGACTTTAGAGTTCCATATCTGGGGTTGCATGCAATGAAATCAGACCCATGATAGCTCGTCATAAATATGGAAGAGATTAGAACATGATAGAACAAAAATAATTTAAATATCGAAGGTCAAAGTTCTTAGAAATGTACAACACAGAAGAGACCTGACTTTGTGTGAAGAATGGGCTACACTATGTTCCAACAGTCATATCTCAAGATACAGGAATCAAAATCAAGCCAAGAATAGCTTGATGGAAATATGAGACATAGAAGAAGAATATCAGGTGATTGTAATTAGTAGGCTAACACCAAAAACACCCTTAATAGCTCAAGGAACAGAATACGACACTAATGGGAAAGTTAACAATATTTTTAAAATAATTTTTTAATGAATATCATTTGAAAACTACCTTAGGGAGAAAATAACTACCTAGAAGACTCTTCAACTACTATTTGTAACTCTCGCATATTCATTTTTTTAAAATGTAAAAGAAATTCAAAATGACAAACGACAAAATGAAAGGAGAAAACGAAGTGAACTATCACTAGAGTTCAAGAGTCATTCTTGTATTATAAAAGAAGACACGTTGGATGTAATAAGGTACGTTTACCCATTCTATAGAAAACTAATACTCTTATTTCTGAGTATATGAAGAGCATAAGGCATTTTTTAAGTCCCAAATGTTTGCAAATGCTTGTGGGACTTCTCTACACTTGCATAAGGCATTTTAAGTTTTTTGAGTATTGTTCATATCTATTTCTATGCTTGGTATTTATAAATTTTATGTTCTTGTGATTTCTAATGAGTATAGGGATGATTTTACAGGTTTCCTCTTCAAATATTTTAGATGATATCTACAATATTATTGTGATGACATACTATTGGTTTCCATGAACTATTTTTTGTTTTCAGAGTATCGTTTTAAGTTGTGCTCATTTATTAGTTTTGCTTCTCCATAATATGTTAGAATTAGTTACGTGAGAATAGTTTTCTTTCAATTCAAAGTAGATTTATAATTAATTAGAACATTTTGGGGGACTGTTTGTTGCCTTTCCCATTTTTTGTTCTTTTAATTCTTAGTGGAAACTAGTCCCACATACTGGTCGTAAACACTAACCCAAAGGAGAGTATGTCCATTTGGGACCTATCATCAGACGTTCTCTCTTACCTACTTGACATGCCAATTGGACCCATCAACAGAAATGGCTCTAAAAGGAGGGCCAAATGACAGGTTGATCCTGTGGATTCATTTTTATTAATTGTTTTAATTTACTAATAGATTTATCCCATATCTCTTTATGGAGATGTTTTTCTAGTATTGTACCTCCCAAACCTCTTGGAAATATTTTACATTTCTTGTCACAACATAAATTTGATTGTGAGGGAGAGACAACTGCATCTAAACATGCTTTTAAATTTTTAAATTTTTATAGTTCTCTTAATATTACTAATGGAAATTTCATTTGCAGGTTGTTCACTATCACTTTTGCAGGCCGTGTCAAGAGCTAGTGCGAGACTTTTGTATCTTCCCCTATTCACACATGGGATAAATTTATGCATGGATTTTCACATTCTTTTGAGGATTATGATAATGATAACTTGTGTGAAGAATTTTTAGAGCTTAGAAAGAGCAGAGATGAATCTATTGAAGATCTTATTATAATATTTATTCATCTTTTCTATAGATTTCCTTTGGATGATATTCCTTCTACCAATGATTTGATTTTCTTTTTAGTTTCTCTTACTAATGAAACATATGAACTAGTGGATGAGGAGTATAAATCATGTCTTACTGTTACTTTGCATGTCGATTTTGATTTAAGTGAAAATATTGAAAATACTAATCCTTTAATTGGACTTCATATGTCTGGATATTTCTTCACTATGGGGGATATAAATCAGAGAAAGAATTCATTTTTGAAATAAATACATATATCCTCCCATCACTCCATTCCCCCTTCCATTCCTTGCGATGAAAAATAAACCTCTTGTGTAGAAAATTAATGTTCATATTTTTCTCTAGCTGACCAAGAGGATGGTTTTTCTACTAAAAATGGGATACTTCGGGTCACACTGATTTTTATGTTAGGTTGTCATTATCCTTTATTGTATTTACCATCACAAGGAATGAAAGAGTAAGCTAGGAGGAAAGAAATTAATGTTGGCCATTTTTTTAATAAAGAAAATATGGACACTTGAGACTTGAAATTTTCCTCACCCATCGATAAAGTGGAATTTATTTATGTAGATTTCAATTGTCCTATTGTGATAAATTCTCCTAGATCAACCGATATAGATCAAGAATGTTTTGCTACTGCTGATGGATTAGTCATTGAACCTTCTTGTTCTATGAATTCTTGTGATTTTCTCCTCTCTTCTAACAATGAATATATTTTGGAATATATTTCAGATTCTCATGTTGTGCAGGAGAAAAACAACCATGTTGATCATTTCACTCAAGGAGAATAAATTATCATACAAGACATACCACTTTTATCACAAGAATCCACTTTTTTCTTGGAAGAGGAAAACCATGTCGAGGAAGAATGTTTTGACTACCAAACCAATCCTAGTGTGGAACCTACCAATTTACAATCAGTCACTAATATGCTTGAGGAAGAGGAAATACCATTCAAGTAGTCACTTTTTGAAAATGTTTCTTTTTCAAGAGAAGATTTTAATTGTCTTAATTCTTCCACTTGTTATAATTTTTATCCTAGTCTCATCTACTATTTAATTTGCAGGAAGCCACCGATTGTCTTATTCAAATAAAATCAATAGGGGCAACACATTTTGAGGTACTTGATGGTGGTGGTGTGCATATGTAATATAGAGAGGATAAGTCCTCTTCCCATGAACTTATTAAAACCATTCCTTATCAATTGTTTTGATGAGATGAAGGAAATGTTGTGGAAAATGTATATCATAACATCTCCACTTCTTTGTCATCTTCAATTAATATTAGTAGAGAATTTTATTATTCAGGTATCCCTTTAGCTTATACTGTTGATACTAGTGCCTTCCACCATTATCTTGAAGATATCTCCTATACCTTGGTGAATGTTGGCCCATGTATATATTTTGATCCCACTAGTTTATCTCAAGTTGATGGATCCTTGAAGTATGTGTCTATGAAGGCTTGCCAAGCAATGAGGCACTCCAGTCTACACCGATGGTTATGTCAAACCCTCACTCTTTTGGTTTTTCTTCAAGGTTAAACAAGTTTACCATCACAATGATTATCTCACCAAGTACACTTTATATATCTTCTATACATGATTCTCATTTGGTATGCTAATTTCCCTTAAACTCTCTCTATCAATTCTATGTTATTCATGGCATATTTTATGATGAAATTGAATCATGGTTGGAGGAATCTTGCTCAATGAATGTCCAAATGAATTCTCAATTTCACATATTGTAATGTACCACAAATTTCCCCCCCCCAAAAAAAAAAAATTATTAGTGGACATTAAAGTTTCTTGGCTCTCCAAACATTTGATTGTGACACAAAGATAATCCATTAAACATATCGTTAATCCCTTATTGTATGCATAGAATATTTACCATCGTTATTAGATTATAATTGTACACTTATTTGTATTGAAGAAAAATTGCGACCAAGACTGTCATAGACCTTATAATAGACACTATGTATATATCAAGACATGTTATCCATAATATAGCGCATAAAAGAAAATCATTAATCATCTCTCATCCACTTCTACATAAATCTCCTAGCTCTGATCAACAATGTATACTATATACTACAGACTATAGACTATCGTATAGTCTATACATAATACTAACCCTAACGATATATGTATCATTTATCGTATAGACTATCATATGGATATAACCATAATA